>LGRX02028578.1:52945-119158 GCA_001247695.2 Cymbomonas tetramitiformis
CTCTCCTCTGACCAGGGCACCATCTTTAACCCCAACCGCATTTCCTTCCATGCCTCCCTCCTTCTCACCCACTAACTCCCCCTCCACATCCCCCACTGCCTCCCCTACAGCGCCTCCAATATCCCTATCCCCTACCACCCAAGGTAACTGGATGATGCATTGGGTTGCTCCAAACTTTCCTTGCGCCGGCTGTTTGGAGCGGTGTCACCTCGAGTGGCCGGTGTGCGGAGCGGTATCATTTCGCGCGTACCTGTCTTGAACTGACACAGCGGGTCGCAGCAGGGCCATTGCTGCTTCTTGCAGTGAGAGACTCTTTCCTCTGATCACCGCTTTTCTCAAAACTAACACACAACTTTGCCATTGGCTGAGGCTGGGATGGGCACCGTGGTTGGGAACCAGATGAAACGACCGCCCCTACCGCCTTTCCACCCCCCCGCCTCAGCCCCCAGGCCTCCCCCACCTCCCACGCCATTCCCGCCACGGTTCCCCCATCTCCTCCGCCTCCAGACTTTGCGATGACCTCCGTGGGGCGCATCCCTGAGGCTGCGGAGGCCACCACCGTGAGCTTCACATTCGAGGGCTCTGACGTGGATTTTTTTCAGTGTCAGCTGGACGGAGGCACGCTGGAACTCTGTGAGAGCCCCTACGAGGCTGCGTGGCTCTCCGCGGGGAACCACACCTTCATGGTGACTGCGACGCTGAAGGGCTCGGGAGAATTAGTAAAGGAGGTGGCATGGGAGGTGGCTCCCCGCCTGCATTTCGCCCAGGAGGTGACACCCGCGGAGCTCTCCATGCCCAACGTCCGCACCGAATTCCTCGAGCTGCTCCCCGTCAAGGCCGATCAAGTGGCGTTTAGCATCCTCAGCCTGGAGGTGCAGGCCCATGGGGGTGGGGTTCTAATGGCTTGTTCAGGTCTCGTTTCCTCCATTCCTCACTGCGCGTGAGATCCAGAAGCAATAAGCAGGAGTGTTCCCCTCCAATTCCTTCCCCGGTCTTTCTCCATGTCCTTCTCTCAGGACGAGGCGCTCTCTTCTTCTCATTGGCTCGGACCGTCCTCAAGGCTTTCATTCTCTTTGGAACCGTCGCAGCGGTCGAGGAAACCAATTTGTTGCACCCCTCCTCGGAGGATGGCGCCATTGCTGACCCCTCCCCTCTTCGGAGGATGGCGCCATTGCTGACCCCTCCCCTCTTCGGAGGATGGCGCCATTGCTGACCCCTCCTCTCTTCGGAGGATGGCGCCATTGCTGACCCCTCCCCTCTTCGGAGGATGGCGCCAATGCTGACCCCTCCTCTCTTCGGAGGATGGCGCCAATGCTGACCCCTCCCCTCTTCGGAGGATGGCGCCATTGCTGACCCCTCCCCTCTTCGGAGGACGGCGGGTTATCCTACCCCTCCGGTTTGACCATGCTCACCGTGCTAGCATTAGGAGTACTAGTTGCGCTGGACCTGCATCTTTTGGTGGAAACTGGATCTAGGCCCCCCTTCAGTCCTCCCTCTCACTGCTTGTGGCACTTCTCTTTCTCAATCCCTTGCGGGGCGCTGGAGGCCACGGTGAACTCATTCTTGACGCTTCCCACGGAGAGGTGCTGCGCCAGAGAGCCTGCTGGTTTCACTTGAATCTCGGTGGAGAAACCAAATAAATGTTCCGAAGGGTGTGTTTCGATCTTTCATTCCCGATGTGAGTACACAGTGGAGCTGATGTTTGGCGGATACATGGTGCCAAAGGAGTCGGTCCAGGGAGAAGCACACACACTTGGGTTGAGGGTGGTGGTCAACTGATGTGCGATGACGCAGAATACTCGCTTGCCACTGCTTTGACACTGATGTGCGGACCTTAAGAGGGAACAAAGGAAGGGATGCCAGGGGGGGTCCAGGGGGGGTGCGCGGACACTCACGTTTCGCTTGCAATGTTCCACCTCGGTAGTCTCCGACGAGGCACCTGGTGGCACTACTGAGGTACTCGTGTGATGTGTCGGTCGCGAGTGTATGCCAGGTGCGCCTCGCATCCGAGTGGCCCGCGGGCTCGTCTCCGCCACCCCCCGAGGCAGACGGTGCTGTAGCCCTCATGGCGCGTGCGGAGAAGGAGGACAAGCTGGTGGTGCTGGACCTGGATGCCTCTGCAGTGAATGCCAGCACGGTGGGGAACTACACCGTGTGGGTGGCCGTGCAGGACGTGAAGGCTGAGTGCACCTCCGTCATCAGCGCATGGGTGGCCGTCACCGTGCACTACCAGTCCACGCTGCTGCTCATGCCCTCCACTGGGGACGTGGTGGTTCGCAGCGGATCTCGTGCCGATGTGGTGGTGGCCGGTCAGATGCCACAGGCAAGTGCCGCCTACATCATCAACATCGGCACGGGTGGGGCAGCGGGTGCAGACCAGTCCGAGCCAGGGGACCAGACTACGTGCACGACACCCACTATGTTTAACGTCACCGCGATGACCAATCAGACGTGGGCCCGTGTTGAGCCGACCAGTGGTACTCTGCACGGCGTCGGGGACCAGGTGGGAGTATGCCTTTGCCGTCCTACCGCCACACCCTGCTGACACTCTACATATCTGTGCACAGGCCTCGACTGCCAAGCTGCTGATCCGGGTCCCGAGGGTTTGCACTGTTGACTTCCCTTGATGATGTTGAAGCATGAGATACGCACGCTACCTTGCCAAGGCGCTTTCCCCATCTTGGCAGCCAGGTGCCTGAAAAGGTGCCCGAACAATTGAGATGCCTTTGCTGGCGTCTGACCTGTGGCGCCATTCACATATTTGTATTTATTCCAAATCTCAACCAGTCCCTGCGTGCTCGTGCCGCTGTGATGCGTCACAGTCAGTACTGCGAGACCTCAGCCAATGGCCTCACAGCGGTCGCAGACGCATGCCAATAAGCATTCCTGACCATGGCTTGAGCGCGGTCGTTTACAGTGTGTGGGCAGTTGGCCCTGCAGGCAAGCTTAACGGTGGTCATATCGGAGCTTCTCAATCAAACCACGACCAGCCTGGAGGCCAGCTTCAGTATCTTCAACTCCGCGGACGGCAGCGACCAGCGGCTGCGGGTGCTGATGACCATCGTGCCATCCGTTATCAGTAACATCACCGTGGCAGTGGCGAAGGTGGAAGAACTGCGAACTGGGGGTGCCGCAGAGTGGACCGTGGCGCCCCTTGACGAATTCGGCAACGCTATCGTGGAGGGATCCGACGGCTTTCTGGTGGACGCCTTCCTTCTGCGCAGCTCCGCGGGAGGCCTCGAGGAGGTGGACCGGGAGGTGGACTGGCTGGCGGACACCACTTTCGACGATGACTCCGGGCTGTACATCAGCCGCGTTAACGACGTAACACCCTACGGTGAATATCGCATCTATCTGCGGTACGTAGACCGAGGGCAGACGCAAGAGGCGCTGACAGTGAAGGATGCGGCCCTGGGCGGAAATTGGAGCGACCCGCAGGGCTGCCAGCTGCACGGAAGCCCCCTCAGCTTCTATTTTGAGCCCGTGCAGTGCGACGCCGAGCGCCACCAGCGTGCTGATGCGGATGGGGTAGCATGCACATGTGACTTAGGGTACTACAACAACGCCTCGGACGGGGAGCCACTGGCCTGCCAGGCGTGTGGTGCGACCCACACCTCCTGCGACGGCTCAGCGCGATGCCCTTGGCGCCACCCGGGAGCAGACCACTTCAGCGATCCACCTTTGGCAGATTGAGAATGAGCTCTCAGAGCTCTTTGTGGATGTTCACTTGTTTTCGATAGAAGCTTGACCAGATCCTTTTCGCTTTGGCAAAGTCTGTGATGGTGGCCACAGCCGTGGTCCCAGATGCTGAGCGTTTCAAACCGGAGCGCGTCCTAGGTGAATCGGTAGAAGGTAAACATAGGAACAGGAGCGCCACTGGGGCATTCGCTTGAACGGCTAAAGTAAGCTTGGTGGGAGAAGAGGGGGTCGTGTGCCGCCTGCAGGGTACGGCAACTACGGGACGCAAGGGGCAGGCGCGGCAGAGGCATGCAGTAAATGTCATTACGAGGACAGCACCGACAGGCTCACCACGCTGCGAGAGGATGCGACTTCTCTGGAGGAGTGTGTCTGCCGGGCAGGGTACTCCCACTCCGCGGGCAACTTCCGCAACTGCACGGCGTGCCCCCCCGGGCACTTCCAGGATCGCCCCAACGCCACCGACTGCAAGCCGTGCGCCATCGGCACGCTCAGTAGGATGGAGGCCCGCGACACGCCCTGCACCGAGCACTGCTCCGACGCCAGGACCGTGGCCCACGTGGAGGGGCTCTCCGAATGCGTCACGTGCGCGAGCAATGCGCACGCTGAATACCTGTGTCAATACAATGGCACCTGGCACATCCATGAGGATGCAGACGTGTGCAACAGTGTGGCTCCCAACACGACGCGTGCCGCGTGTGTGTGCAACCCAGACTACTACCAGGTGAGATCCCTCAGCAGGAATTGTGAGCACTCCGCAGCGCTTCTCTCATGTTCGTTCCCCCCTTTATGCGCCATGCTGCACCCCTTTGGGCCTTCTAGGGAGGTGGTGAGACGGTCCTCGGGCGCTGTCTTCAATTTTATTCACAGCACGTTTGCCTGCACAACTCCTATGTGGGAGCGAGATGAGGACCCCCCCCTCACCCCTCCTACGAATCTCATGAGCTTCACTCTCACACCATTCTGGCCGCAGCTGCTGCACCTGACTCGGTGCTTGGGGTACGGCATGGGACTGAGGGTGCCCTCCCCGCCAGACACTTGCGGATGATCTCGACTTGTTCATCAACCAGACGTGCAGCGCATGCTCCGAGGGCGCCCTTTGCCTAGGGTCCATCATGCGCGGCCTGCCCGGTTACTGGCGGCGGAGCACAGCCCATGACCGATTCTACGCGTGCGCCTCGGAGGACGTGTGCCTCGGGGAGCTGCACGAGCAGCTCCCTGCTGAGCATGAGGCGTACGTTACGGACCTCACCGCGGACCGCACCGCGGACCTCACCGTGTACTTCACGACAGGGCGCGCGGACTTTCTCTATGGGATGCAGCTTGCAGGGTGCGCGGCGGGACACGAGGCGGTGCTGTGCGGGTCGTGCCAAGACGACTGGGTCCTGAGCGGGCAAGGGACATGCCAACAGTGCGGCGACACTGCGGCGGAGCAAACCTCTGGCCACATTTTGACGGCGGTGTGCCTCGCCTTGGCACTAAGCGCGTTGGTAGTGTGGCTGCAACGGCCCTTCTACTCAGAGGAGGAGGCCCACTACAGGGAGATGGCGGTCCAGGGGTTGAAGCGGGCTGTAAGCAGATTGAAGGAGGCGGGCAGGGAGCTCAAAGAGCGCGCTGCTGCTGTGATATCGGACGGCCAGGGGCGTGGATTCAGCTTGACGATCCGCAGCGCTGCTGTAGATGCCAGCAGCGGGGCGGTGGGCCTGGCAGCACCAGAAGCACAGGGCGACCGCGCCACGCATGTGGAGATCGTCTGCCTGGCGAAGTCCGGTGTGGATTCGTGCGGGGCTGAGGAGGAGGATGGGAAAGGAGAACACGGGAGCACAGGCACAAGCGAGCAGAGGCGCACGCGAGAGCACTTGTTGCAGGATGGGACGAATAGGTCTTCGGATCCGCAGAAAAGACCGTCTGATGCGATTTCGGAGGGGGGGCACTCGCTGCCTGGCAAGACGGATACGGTGAAGAAGGGTGTGAAGGGGCTCAACAACATAGATCCTGGGAAGACCGGCCAGAGTGCGGACAGGGCGGGCGCGGCAGGCGCAGGGGAGCAGAAGGGCAACCTGCAGTTCCTGCCGGAGGCTAGGCAGATGTGTGCGGTTCTCCTGAGCTTCAGCCAGATCAGCTCGTCTTACAACAGCTCGTTTGGCATCGACTGGCCGGCGGGGTTCTCAGGGCTGCTGACTCGTATTTCGGTGCTGAACTTCGCGTTGCCGGGGCTCCCGGGAGTACCGTCCACCTCGTGCACTATACACCCGTTGGGCTGGCTTCTGATGCACAGGCTGATCATCGTACTCCCTGTGCTCGCGGTACTCTTCATCTCGGGGTTGGCAACTGCGAGCTACCAGCTGCAGTCGCAGCGTCGCCACCTAGTGGAGGAGAAGCAGTACCGCTTCTTCCTTGTGCGCACGGTGCTCTTCATCCTTTACCTCAGCTACATCAGCCTTAGCATCCGCATGCTCGCCTTTTTTAAGTGCACTCAGGTGTACGACGACTGGTACTTGGACGATGATCTGCACGTGCAGTGCTGGGTGGGCGCCCATGCTCGCAACTTACCGATCGCCTTGGTCGGCGTGTGCCTCTACCCGCTGGGCCTCCCCGCAGTGTTCCTGTATTTCCTGTGGCGCTACCACGTGCCCTCCCTCGCCAAGGTGAAGGTGCGCGCCTGCCTGTTGCACGCGGCGCTCGAGCGCCTGGCGCCGGAGACCTACGGCACATCCCGCCGCGGCTTGGAGGACCCTTTGGTGGATCTGGAGGCAGTGTCCCTCACCGAGCTGCAGACGCTGTCTGCGAGGGCGGTGCTGGCGGACAGCAACCAGCCTCAGGCTGCTGCGGGCTTGGAGTCCGCGTTAGGGAAAGGGCTAGGGGTCTCTAATCCAGAGCCTCGACTGCATCGATTGGTCAGGCGTGCGAGCACTGTGGACAGCATTCCGGAGGAGGCGGAGGAGGATGAGGAGGAGGAGCTACTGCTGGAGGATCAGTTGATGCTCCATGGCAAGGTGGACTTAACGCTTGTTGCAGCCGAGCGGGAGGCGCTGATTGATTACCTCGGACGGTGGGTTCAGACTGCCCGTCGTGGGAAGCAGTTCGCCACCGCCGTGTTCTGGGATACTACCGATCGTAACAACACAGTACAGAGGCTGCAGAGCCGATGGGCCGTGCTGGAGGCCTATGCGGTGATCCGTGTGGGCTTCATTTTCAAGGCATACCATGTGCAGGTGCGCCGCCCAGGCTGCTCCCTCCGTGCTCGGTCGTGCCCTTCTTCGGACTGCTAACCCTTGTCCATTCGATTGCAGGTGTCAAAGTCATCAGGGGCTCGTCGCACGCCCCTGCATGCCATGCTTTGACCAAGCCTCCTTCTGCTTGCTCCAAATGAATTCAGGCGCCGTCCGCACCTGCCAGGGGTGCTTGCTCCAAGTGAATGCAGGCGCCGTCCGCACCTGCCAGGGGTGCTTGCTCCAAGTGAATGCAGGCGTCGTCCGCACCTGCCAGGGGTGCTTGCTCCAAGTGAATGCAGGCATCGTCCGCACCTGCCAGGGGTGCGCTGCTTGCTCCAAGTGAATGCAGGCGTAGGTGCTTCAAGCAGATGCGACGATGCCTTAGGGGCGCCCAGGAAACTACATACTCCAAGCGTGCGACCACCCATCAGGGAACCCACAGCGTTCATCGGGCGCGCTGAAGCGTTGCATCCCCAGAGCGGGGCTTTGGGGGGGGGCAGAGTGCGTTTCACTTTGGATAGCACACGCCTGAGCTCTCGAAGGTGTTCTGTCGTCTGAAAGTCGTTTCAAGCGGGATCAGATTTGCTTGGAGCAGAGCGTGCACCGAGCAGCATTCCCCTCATCCTCCTTCATGCTGCCGACATTGTCGTGCGCATCATGTGAGCCGCCACCAGGGTTCCCTGAGATGCTCACTGCACGCAACCTGGGCCTCAGAACCTTCTGAGATCACCCAAATTTGAGGTCCCCCGAAGTGTGTATCTAAGGCTAAGGCAGGGATCCGCACTGTGCTGGTGTGGCGCTTCGCTTTGTGTGCAGAGGGCTTGCTGGACACCGCCGCACTTCTAAGTCCACCAGATTCACCGTAGCCAAAGTACTGAAATGAGGTGGTGTGGCGGGCGGGTGCGGTAGGCATGGTGGTATGAACTCTGGGATCTGATGCGGAAGCTTGCGCTTACGGGTGGCATCGTCTTCTTGGACAAGGGCAGCATCACGCAGATTGCGACGGCGATCATGATATGCTTTGTTGCCATCTGTGTGCATCTCAGCTTGCGGCCAGACGTGAATCCAGTCGCGCATGTCTTCACAATGATGACGCTCGTGTTGCTGTTCTACAACTTGTTGCTGGGTTTGGTACTGAAATGCTTGGAGGATTCCTCCAAGGTGGATGATATGCTGATGAACCACCTGCTCATGTGGCCCACCATTCTGGTATTTGCTTCGTTCTTCGTGTGTATTGCACGGCAGCTTGTGACGGATTCCTCACCGCCACAACTCCCACCCCCGATTCGAAAACAACAGCAGGACTCAAACAAGGTTGCAGAACGATACTCCATGGCAATGTCGGATGATGATAATCCCACACAGCAGTCGAGCACCCCACAGATCAGGATAAATCCTTTGTTTCAGTTGTATAGGAGAGCTTCACAAATGCGGTAGCTTATTTTTGATAACCGGATAACACAACGAGGATAGATCGACGACTCTATCATTTGCTTGAGGATTTATATTAATCCGGTAGCAAATATTCGCTGTTCCCGGACCAATCAATCTTGGTGGCATGTATATGCCATAAAGAGGAAGAGGGATATGCACCTTTCAAGTACATTGCGCATTTAACATGCAAAATCCAACGTGTGCTACCAGGTATCGCCTTTACAGAGGCGTTATCGAAAGGTACGTTAATTAAAAAGCTATATTGCATGAACTATATAGTGAACATATAGAAGCCTTTAAAGAGCTATATGCAAATATGATCAATATAATTGCTAAATACGTCGACAACATCCATCATATAGGTAAAGGATAGCCTGCACCAGTTTCGCGTGATAACCGGATTTTTTTTTCTTTTTGATATGATATTTCTACAGCGCGTCGAATATAATTGCTGCTGGCCCAGAGTGGGAGGCAAAAAACATATATATATATATGGAAGATATATATATATATATATCTGTGTTTTTTGCGAAATTAGTGTTAAATGGGGATGTGCAACAATAAAGTTATGGTGATGATGATGGTCGACGTGTGACAAAGTTAAGTTAGTGTGCAACAACCATACAGTGAACGTCGAACGACGAGTGTTGGGCGGCAACAGCTGAGGAAGGAAGACAGTTAACGACGAGGTGGGTGACTGTGTTGCGACGATTCGACCTGTGATCATCCGTGTGCCGTGTTGAGATGTACCGTCAGGTGAGTGAGTAGCGTTGAGACTGCCGCAGTCAATAGTACGATGTCGTGGTGATGAGAGCCGAGCACGGAACGCTGAGCGCTGACGTGGCAGCGTCGACTGTGCTCCTCGATGGTGCGAGCCATCTTACGAATATCGTTGCTTGCATGATGATGACTGATGATGTGTTGAGTAATCGCTGATTCTACCGTAGTGATAAGTAGGATGTCGTGGTGGTGAGAGTCGAGCACTGATGAGCGCTGACGTGGCAGCGTGGAGTGTGCTACTCGGTGATGCCAACCAACTCTATCACCTTGCGGGGTTCGGTCCCGGTCCGTGCACCCAGTCAATGGTACAATGTCGTGGTGATGAGAGCCGAGCACTGAGCGCTGACGTGGCAGCGTCGAATGTGCCCCTCGTAGATGCGTGTGTGTGTGCATGCAACATTGGCGTGACATATGCATGAAACCTCTGCTCCTTTTGAATTGGAACCTGGCCAGATTACCTTACCTTACCTTACTTAAGCAGCAGCAGCAGCAGCAGCAGCAAAGCGCGAATCCCAACGGGCGACGCAGTCGAATTTTCGATCTCACGATCGCCAGACGCTAACGATGACAGTGCCACCGCAGTCGCGTACATTTACCGCGACGCCACTCCCGCGTTATGGCATGGCATGTTGGGATGCAAAAAGCGAAGCAGAAGCACTGTCGCACACATATGAGCTTACGGTCAATTGGCCTAGGGCTTGGGTTGGAATGTTTCCAAACCCAATACATGCTAAACAGCAAACGGCTTCCCGTGAGTTCTAGCACACGTAACTGCGCAAAAGTACTTCCGAGATATGTATCTTTGATGTATTCGAAACACAAGGTCTAAGAATTTCTGTGCGCAAAATGGTATAACTATTTCTTTGACACAGATTTTAGCGTGATATTCAAACGCGTAAATCTGGGTCAAAGAAATAATATGTCAACTTCGCGCACAAGCTATCGCAAACCTTGCACTTCAGAAATATAAAATATACACATATTGGCAATAAATATTGCAAAGTTGCGTGCGCTGGAACTCACGGGAACCCCATAAGTATAGTCAGCTGTGACTAGCTAGTAGTTTATTCTTATTTGCACATTGTTTTTTTGGTCTAATATCCCTAGCTGTTACTTAAATCATTTTTGTTTGTTTGTTTGTCGGTCAGTGGATTTTGCTTAACATCATTTGTTAATTCTTGTTTTTTAGTTGTCGTTTGTCCTGAAATATCCAGACATGTGAATCAATTAATTACCTTTTTCTATTGTCGTTGTCACGCCTAAGCAATATTAAGGGTGTGGATTTAATTTATTCCAGAAACAACAATGCCAGGGGTGTACGGCACCAGCGGGATCATCAACCTGGCACCGTTGAGAAACATCTACACAACCCTGCCGATTTGCCTCTTGAGCTGCCTCGACCTGACTGTCGAATTGGAACTGCAAGTTATGTCCAGAAGTGTCGTGCTTTGTTTTCGAACGGCATCGTAGCTGCCGATATCTACTTCTTTCCTTAGAAAGGTGTTGGTCTGTTGCGCTAGCATCGAAGCCACCAGTATATTCTAACGACCCATTCATAATAGCATGAACAGCACTTTCGACATCATCTCCTGTTTGAGCTAATGCCAAGTTTGCCACAACTGGATGAAACCCCATCGCTCGCATCTGGGAGGTTGCGGTAACACGCCGAGCTATATCTTTGTCGCTCCATTGCACCTGCAGAGTTTCGATAAACCTGCAGTTTAGATATAGGGGAGTGATTGTCTTCGACGAATAGTAGAAATAGCAATATGCGCGCAAAGGTATGAAGTGCAAGCGAGTGTGGACTCTGGTAATACAATTCCCAAACAGTCGCTAAGCGTAGGCCTCACCTTATGAGAAGTGGTTGTCGTTGGCGTGTGGGACAATGGATCTGGCTGGCTGGTCCGATTTATCGGAGTGATAGTCACCTCCAACGGATCTGGTGTTAGTAGTTGTCAAGGGAGAAGAAGTAGGTAGGTCCACATTTCCTTGAGCCAACGAGGCTTCTCTTGCCTCGGTGTTCGGACCTATGACATAAGTAGACGATGGTTTCATCGAAATATACAAAGGAAAATACTGGAATCAGTTATTGTATATTCTAAGTATATTGTCTCAGGAAATGCACTCACCTATTGGAGCAACACGAGTGCTCGTATGTTGCACAGCTTCGATATCATTTACAGGCGGAGTCGCCGACACGCCAAGCCATCCTGTTAGTCCACCTTGAGCGTTGAAAATCTCCTTTCCATAAGTTTTGTGGGGCTTTGGCGGGATCCTCGGGTAGAGTGTTTTGCGAGTATCCTTGCACCACTTTAGCCACTCACCTCGCGTTCGCAAACCTTGAGACGCAACAATTCGTTGGGCGCTGCCATAGTCCAAATATTGCTGCATAGATGATCCTGCCGAAAGATGGCAACGTGAGTGACAGCGTCTTAACAACGAGCCTTCGCGCGTTACGAATATGCACACCACTGTCGCTTAAACTCCTTCTTTTGAAAGTCGTGAGTTCGGGATCGGAAACAGCGGAATGACAAAATGGTGAGCGCACACTCAAAAAGCGCACCTCAAAAATTAAGATTGTAGCTTTTGCTACACGCCATGTCCGTCAGGTTTCAGGCCATGTCCTTTAATGTCTTCGCAAACTGAGTCGCTCTGGCTAACTAGATATGTAAAACATTGAAAATAACGCTGAATAACGTGCATTGAAGCCGACAATAATAGCTGATAAGTGTGACCAGCCTGCAGTGTTCTGTGCGTTAGGGGGGCGAGTTTGTGACGCTGGTGTCAACAGAAAACAACTTATCATTTTATGTCTCGCTAACTAAAAAGTCTCCGCGAAAAACAAAATTGTGATCGAGATTGATGCCGGATTGTCCACCCCTATGGTCACCCGCTATGGAGACCGCCGCTTATCACAATCATGCTGGTACATTGACATTGCTAAGTACGATGCATGATTGTTAAGTGAGTGTGGCGTGCCCTAACCTTAGTTATTTTAAAACAGGTGCATATAGTAAGGATCACGCACACACACAGTGTCGGTGTATCATACCAAGATGCAATATTAGAAAGATTGTAGGTATTCTCAAACAGGACGAGCGCTGCTAAACATACGTATGCGCGCATGTATACACATATTGTGCATCATGACCATATTAATTAGTCTGCATGCAGCTGTTATTGCAACCTTATCGCCTCCACCATCTTGATTTTGCACGACATCTATAGTTGCATAATATCACTCACTGTGTGATTATTTGAAAGCTGAGACTTGGTAAACGGCTGGATTTGTGAATAGCCGGGGATTAGTCACTGAGCCACACAAAAAGCCTAGTAACCCAGCCTGGCTAGCAAACTTCTGACAATATCTAAACCTACCTGTTGATATGCATCTCTAGAACGAAGGAATGGCGCGGCCGTGAAAGCGGACAACCCTAGTACCTAGGCTTTCGAAGGAGTCGTAAATCCCTTCTGCGATAGCCGGGAAATTCTCGGGCCAAAGTTTGGTATACATAATTTCATTGCTTAGAGATGAATGATTTGCATGTTGAGTTTCTATTGCTCTGGCTATAAGTATATATGTATATATACACACCAGAAAATCACTTAATATGACAATTCTCTTTGTACAAGTACGGCACTACTAAATCTAAACCTTTCCCACTATTTTGGTAGAAGTATCACAAAACATGCATGTTGAAAGGTTGAAATCAGTAAGTAGACATTTTGGATTTTCGTTCTGGACAGATGTGTTATTTTGTCTGACGCTTGTTATTCAAAATCCTCTAATTTAGCCAGAACGTGTATGTACGATTCCGAAAACAGTACTTGGCTACACATATTCTATAAAGCAAATGCGTTATGTATATCAATCAAAATTTAAAATTTTCCTTTTGTAATGTATGATATTACTATAGTGTCATACGTGATACAGTAAATATATAATATATAAGACATAATTTACTTATTTTGATATCTCTGATGTAAGCGGGAAGCACATTTTTTTTCGCTCGACTATTTTTTGTCGCGTTTCCCTTGTCGCACCAAAAAATCCATTTATATGAACGACGGTTCGCAGCTTTTTCAAAAAGATGCTGCAAGGTCCTTCGTTTCCCTTATAGGTAGAGAGGTCAGCGCTCGATCGACCACGATTTTACATTTTCACCACTGGAATTCGTGGTCAATCGCGGCTGTTTTTTACCTTCACGCTCACAACTCGAGTTTCACTTTGGTTTGACACTATAATGGCGGCTGCTTGCATCTGACCTCTGTGCGAGAATTTTCTATTGTATGATAGAGATACAACACGTTGTTCCTTGGTCACTGACGAACAACATGATATTTTCAAAACGTGTTTTGGTCCAGCGAGTCAAAAGCCGCCCAAAAATTGGAAAATTTGCCAAATGCGGTCCATCCCTTGCTGTTTGATGTCGCCGCGACCTGGGGAACCTTTACGGGTGACCTTACCTTCAAATTGAACAAGGTTCGGAGTGTATTGCACCGGTCACGCACAGAGGTCAGGTGCATTCGCACGTATGGCTGGCACAAATTTTACCAAAGGTACTACCTGGTAAAAGTAATACCAGTATTTTACCCGGTATTACGTTACCCCAAATTTCGTTACCCCAGTGCAGGGTGGTATTACCGCAATTTACCAAATTTTCATACCTTTGGTAATACCGGGTACGAGTATTACCGGGTATTACCCCCGCCATACCAACGATTGTACCCAATTTTACCATGAAAGTTCGCACCGATTACCCGATTACCTTACCGAAATGGCCGAAATCTGTGACATGTAAATTTTGGGAAATTTCGGAATTTCGAAATTCGTGGAAGAACGACAATAGTAAGTTTCGGGAACGATGGGCGAGGTTGCAATGTGCGATATGTGCTTGATTCGATACAATTTTAATAGATTAGAGGTTCGTTAAAGCCGCTTTTATTGAACATTGCCAAAATTCCCATCCCGGTATTACCCTAGTAATACCGGGTAAAGTAATACCGGTATTTTACCAAGGCCCAAAATCCTTTACCCGGAAAAATGCCAGCTATAATCACACGGATGGGTTGTTCGCTTTTTCTTTTGGAGTTGGACCTCATCGTGCCATCCGCGTCCAAAACTCCTGCGATCATGGCGGGAACAGGTTCTAGAAGCTCAGAAATTATATGCATATGGTTCCTGAAGGCACTTTTACCGTATATACGCTCTCAATGTAGCAGCATGCCGCTTTGCACGCATCTTGAAAACTGCGGTAATCGGAAGTGACCCAAGTCATTTCCGATTTCCGTAGGTGCTGTTCCGATTGGAACAGCGCCACAGACTCCGTATGTATGATAATTACCTGTCAATAATGTTACAGTAATCACCCACCTTTAAGAAAACAGGAGATATGGGGCCAGCCAGTGATATTCTCCAACTTGGGTACCCCCCCCCCTGCCAGCGCCAGCGTCCTATGAAAACGCTATGAATAGTGGACCGCGATCTCTTCACTCAGCCAGCGCATTTCTTAGCCATCTACATGGACACCCACCTAGCCCAGACATTTTCTTAAAATTTTCACTTTTCGAACGATGGACCCTGTAAGTCGTGCACAACTTAAGGATCGTAAGCAGGATTTTGATGACGAAATTATTTCGGAGACAGGTTATCTAGAACTGAAGGGCATCGTTCTACATGAAATGTACATGAAATCTTGAGAGAAGTGATATATTGATGTCACATATCTATAATATCATATGTAATATTTGCAAATGCCAGCAATTTTTTCTTAGCTATAAGAAATTGGAGAATCGTATCTTAGGCCGGCCAGCCAGCACCAATATTTCTTATTTTGGTCCATGCCATAACCTTCAAAAACCAGCCAGCGATATTCACCAACTTGGGTAGCCCCCCGCCCCCCCTGAAACGCTGGCTACTTTCTTATCGTCGGGTTTTCTTAACGGTGAGTGATTACTGTATCCACAGGATAATATATTTAAAAAGATTAAAATATGCTTCACAATGAAGCACGCCTGTAAGGCATACATACTGCGGAAAGCTTTTTTCAGAGCCCGAAGCAACGTTCGCTATGAATATATCCTGGGAGTTTCAGAGCCTGCCGCCAAGCATGCTTCAAACAGTCGCATATTGGCATGAGGCGTTTTGAGTTTGGGGTTTGATTTGCGCAAAACCTAAAACTGCCTTGCAGAATTGGAGTTATCGTGCACTCCAACTCACGAAACCTGGCAGATATATCCATAACAATACTATGAATATATCCTGGAAGTTTCAGAGTAAGCATGTTTCAAACAGTCGCACATTGGCATGAGGCGTTTTGGGTTTGGATTTATCCTCTTGTTAAGATGTGACCGTTTCGAGTGTACAGTGCACTCGCGTTATTAAGAATCGACCAGTTTCGATCCAGCGGCTGTCGACCTCATTCTTAATCGATGGTTTTGCGATAGAACCAGAGTCCAGCGGATTCGCTACATTCTTATCGAACGATCTCGCAAGCGCCGCGGGATTCCTATATATCGAGGATGTCCTCGCTGCCATATTCTTAATTATATCGGCGGATTCTTAAATTTCCCGACTTATCGTTTTTTTTTGTTTTTCGCGGAGTTCCACAAATGTGAATATCGATATGTGCGCGGCTCCTCAAATGTACTCTCTATTTGCTCAAGTGTGCATACATATTTACAAATAGCTATACATATATCGATATATCCGTATATGAGCAGATTGTAGATGTAGCCCCTTGACATTCTTGGATCGACCAGGTGCAACCATAGCGGAATTTCTTATTTTTACATCGTAAGGCGCTGGCCATATTCTAAATTGGGCTGCCTATATTCTTAATTGAAAAGGAATAATCCCAGCCAAAAATGGCATTCTTATTTCTCGAGAACCCCAGCCGTTGGATTCTTAAAAGCCTGATTCTTATTAGCGCGAGTGCACTGTACTCGACGGCATGCCCTAAAACCTACGGGATATATTCATATTACTAATACGAGTGTATCTACCAAGTTTCTTGCGCTAAAACGCACGAACAGCCCTCGGCTGCTGTGAATTTATCGACCCTATCTTGAACCGCATCCACTTAGTTTGCAGTCGCGACTACAAACGAAGCTGATGCGGTGGTGGATGGGGTCGATCAAGAGCTCAAAAAAAAAAAGGCATTCGCCTTGTGAAAAAAAGAAATATATATATATATATAAGTTACGAACGTTGAAAAATAATTGTACTTCATGTAATGTGATTAAAATCACAAGGGGCTGTGCGTGCAGAAGCGCAACAAAGATGGGGCGGGCAAGCGATAACTTGCATTTACATACTTAATAACTAACAAACGGCACTGTTTCCCCTCGACTGCACTAGTTCCCCGCTGCGATATTTTTTATCTCATCTATCGTTCCACTGTCGCTCGGCTGTCGCTGTCACTGTCGCCTGTCGGTCGGTCGGGTGATGGTGCAAATCGCAAGCTCTCTCGGTCCTTGCCGGACTTCGAAATTCAGGTTATTCATCATGTACGATGATATCGGTTGCCACGCTGGCGTGATCAGTATCCGCATGGTGAGGCGTAAGCACGTGACACGGTGTCATAGAAGATAGTGTCACATCAGTCACGAGTAATCGCTTAAATCGTGGCGGTAGTAATTCCTTATGCCTTGTCTTCAGAATCAGGACATAATTCAGATTCAGATGAATCTACTTGCTCTGTATATAGTGCGAAGTCAGATCGCACTAGTGATGTGACTAGTGCGATCGTAAGAATTCCGAAAACCCCGCCTCGTACGATGAGAAAAACTTCCAAAATTATAACCACCCTATTTTTTGGGCATGATATGTTTAAAATAATGTAAAAAACATCAAAACAATGACCTTCAAAAAAATTCCAATTCAAAGCGCGTCTTCCAATTAAGAGCGATCGTCGTTAATAATCATCGCACGCAATTTCGTCCAGTACAGTAAATACCCAGTGTTAAGCAAACCGGAGATTTGGGGCCAGCCGCAATTTCACCTCGGTACCCCCCTGGCCCAGCGTCATGAAAATCGCTAAGAATAGTTGGTCATTTTGTTTCAATCAGCCAGCAATTTTCTTGAAATTTCAGTGATAAACCCGTGAAAATGCGATATTCTAAAAATATTTTCGCCTGCGGCGCACCAATAAGAAATACGCCGCCAGCGCCCATATTTCTTATCACCCCCATATTTCATAGCTCAAAAAAACCAGCCAGCAAATTTCATCAAATCAGTACCCCCAACAAAGCTGGTTACTTTCTTATTGGCGGGTTTTCTAATTACTGAGTATTTACTGTAGCGGTTGGAGTCGGGGTCGCCGATGCCCTCCACGTGAAACCGAAGCCGCTGCAGAGCTGCGCGGCCATCATGGGGATAGGTGCGGGCCGACTCTTCCTGAAGGGCCAAGACAGTGCCCCTCAAGACAGTCGGGAGGATCACGAAGATGAGCTCGTTGAGGGCCATGTGGTACTCGTCGAACTCGTGGTCCAGATCCAGAAGCTTGTCGAACTCAGAGTGCGAGATGGGGGAGAGGACGTGGGCCAAGTTAGCCAAAAGGACGGTGAAGTCAGTCGAGGCGTCCTCGCCGTCCAGAGACAGTCCAGAAGAAGCTGCCTTGTAGCCGTAAGTAGTTTGAAGAAGGCGACAAAGTTCTTCACTGTAGTGCGATGCGTAATCCAACCGCTCACTGTAACCGTGAGCGGTAGATGCCCGCACAGGGGTGGAAACCCAAACTGACTCGTTGTTGTAAAATTCGTCGGCAGTGGGGGCACGAGACACCGGCAAGGGCTTCTTCACCAGAGTGGACATGCGCACGATGGGGTCGTGGTCCCGGGTCTCGTGCGATGACGGTGTACCAGAACGATGAGACGGTGAAGAAGAGCCAGAAGGTGCAGGCGTGGCCCCAGATGACGTAGCTCTAGCAGCGCGCAGAGCGCTGCCAAGTGGCGGGCGTGCTGCTGAGCGCATGTTTGGCTACTGCCCAAATTCATGGTCCTACCACAAGGACCAATGGGCAATTGCGGTTTCGATCACTAAATCGACTATTTGAGGCACAGGCAACATTTGCACATGATATTTATGAGTTAAATGAATTTTATTTCTTATAGCGGCGGCCCCCATGAGACTTTAGGTGTGTGGTTAAACGACACGCTTTAGGGTTGTAATTTCACCAACAGCTTGAAGAAAATGGTGGTCCTACCACAAGGACCACCGTTATTTTGAGTATTAGGAGTCACATGGGGGGCTCACGGTGATGCTCATGGTTATACATCTCGAGTTTATGACCAAATAAGATAACTGAATCGGTTACTTCGCACCCTCATCATCATTTCCGCTCTATTTCAGCATGGCGCATGTTCAACACAATGCAAATTCCGAATTTAGTGAATTTCGGACTTTAGAAATTGTCATTCATCCATTCTAAAATGTACACGCCAGTCGAAAAATAAGATATTTGGATGATGTTAGACTTTCATAAATTCGCAATACATATATACTTGAAGATTTAATGTGCCGCACCCATCAACCTTGCGATATATGCCCTCTAGCAAGCAATTATGATGGCTGGCTGGTCAGCTCGCGTGGCCACTGTTTTAGGGGGGAAACTAACGAGCCAATATATTAGAGGGGAAGCCAACGAGCCAACGAGCCAATATATGCATCCCAACCGGGCCTACCATCCAAATATGATTGGGACATATGTATAGGTTCAATTTGATGGTATCCGCGCAGGTGTGTGGCTACTGCCCGAAGGTCCGGTCCCCCCACAAGGACCGAAGTGAATTTGGGAGATATGCCGCGTTTTTTCGATATAGTTGGTATATGAGTGCTTTGGGGTCATATTTAGGTGTCCAATAATTATCTAAAAACTTGTGTTGGGTGTAATACTCGGTGTAGCGATGTGGTTTACGTTATTGAAAAGTTGGGGTGAGACCGCTCGAAATTAAATAAAAAGGCCGGTCCTCCCACAAGGACCGGAAGTTCCCAAGCCACCTACACTCACTAAGTGCCCTTCCTAGTGCCCACTGCACTTAAAAATACTTCAACATGCCCTATTCGTGCCCTCTACAATGTACAACATCTTCGGAATCCACAATACTGCGGTATATATCCCTCACAATGGCATGCACCCACGAAAAAACTAGATTTCATCAAAATCGGCCATCCAAAAATCTGCTCTCGCCGAATTCCAAAGCAATGTTCCGAGTAGACTACTGCACATATTGACAAGCTTAAGCATTCTAAAAATCGGTAAACATGTTTACATGAAGTATGCGACGTGCCACATCATACATCTATCATATCCGAACACTATTTGGCATTCATAGTATCCGTAGTGACGAAAAAAACATTTGAAAACCTTGGATCAAAAATGTTTTTTACAGGTGTAAGGTCGATTTGAGTGCGTATATACACCCAATACGAGGTCGCCAACATGTATAATCTTGCTTGTATGATCGGGTATGATGTTAGGATAAAATTTTGTACTTGGGCGGCTTGTTTGACCTGGAATGATATTGGATAAAAATATTTGAATGGCATGGCATGTTTTTGAACGTCCTCCAAAAGTTGCAACTCAAAAATGATAGGGTACATGCTACAAATGCATTGGATATAGTCATTTTATGACGATATACGGTTGATGGCGTATATGGGCACTCGGTTTAGGTCCTAAGTATACTAATAACCGAAGGGTAGGCACTAAGACCGTCAAGAGGACGGCTAAAAAAATTCCCGCAACACCGGTCCTTGTGGGAGGACCCACCCAACGCCGTTTCGGTCCTCCCACAAGGACTGTCGGGCAGTAGCCATGTGGTGTTGATATATGATTGGTAAAAAATTATTGAAGATGAGTCACTAATTTGCCGCATTTTGAATGTTCCCAAAAATCCGTTTTGAAAAAATTGAGTGTAGAGGTTTGAAATGCGTTCGACATGGATATATGGGACAAGGTTAGGTATCGAAATCATGAAGCGGCATTGATTATATTTCGATAATTGAATTTTCATATCAATCGATATCGATATGGCTCGAACGTGATCGATCAATAACAATATTCATTGAGCGAAATCGATCAATAACGATATATGCATCTTGTTATCAATCGATATCAATACGTAACAGAGTCAGCCGATGGGGCAGGCGCATTGCCCGCGGGCGGCGGGTCAGGTGTTCCGCCTGCGGGCAGGGAAGATATCTTCCTGGGATTGGCCGGCCCGGGGCCGTGTCATGGAGGCCTGGGCCGAAGGCGGGCCGAAGGAAAAGTTGCGGATGGGCCGAGTCGCATTGAGGGGAAAATCGATAAATTTCCAAAATTTTATCGATTTTTGACAAATTGCCATACTTAAAATTAAAATTTTGCGCATGCGGCGGGCAATTTTGGGTCCGGGCCGAGACGGGCCGAAATGTGGCCGAAGTAAATTCCCAATGCGGGCAGAGTCACCTCCGCGGAAGATATCTACCCTGCCTGCGGGAGGCGGCTGAAGCGACGGACGGGGCACGGCCGGCTTGGAACACTCAAGATGTTTGTCGTTGGCGAAGGCCTCGATGCAGACGTAAGGGCAAGCACCGCGGGTGCCTGCGTGCGCGTCAGTGACGCCCCACATGCGGAAACACACCGCACACGGGTAGCCGGTGCCGGACCACTTCTTATACAGAGCAGTGGGGGAGTCCGCCACCCACTCCCCATCAAGCGGTGCCTTCGATTGCTTCTGCGGGCGGAGTGCCATGGCGGTAGGGCGGCTGGGGGGTCAGGAGTCTGGGGCTTCTGAGTCTGGGTCTTGGGGCGGTAGCCGGAGGAGCCAGACGGAGCGGCGGAATCCTGCTGGGACGAAAGTGTGGCAAGGGGGCTTTCGTCCCGATAGGCAAGGCGGATGCGAAGGGCGAGGCGGTCAAAAGTGAAGGAATGACCTGAACGCAATTCGCGGAGCACCACCAGGTAGAGGGGGGTGACGTAGGAGGGGCTCTTCTTCGCGGACTCGGCCAAGATGTGCCAGAGGTCTGCCACGCGGCCAGAATCGCCGTACGTCGGCTTGACTTTGCGATGACGCTCACAAAGTCGACGAATTGTGGCAAGTTGGGGAGCGGGGTCCACGGTCTCAGAGATGACGATCGCACGCATCTGAGTCCAGTAGCGCATCCCATCGGCGTCGGGCACACCCTCGACCTCGTAACGGAGTCGCTGAAGGGCATAACGGCCGTCGGCAGGATGGGAACGAGCACACTCGTGGTAGAGGGTAAGGGCATTTCCACGAAGAGGGTGGGGCAAGAGGCAAAAAAGAATCTCGTTCATGGTGACGTGATAAAATTCGTACTCGTGCTCCAGATCCAACAACTTGGCCGCCTCGTTGTACGAAATGGGGAACATCACGTGCCCCAAGTCGGCAGTGAGGGAGGCAAAGTCGGCGTCGGCGGTGTCATTGTCAAAAGTAAAACCGTTGGGGAGCTTGAATCCAGTGGACTTGAGGAAGTGCACCAGGTCGCTCCCATACTGAAATGCATAGGAGAGCTGGTCGCTGTACTCCTCCTCGCGGCCCTCCTCAACAGGTGTAGTCAGCAGAACGTCGCCGGGGTCGTTGAAGAAATCGAAAGCCGTAGGGGCTTCAATCGTGGATGTCGGTTTCGAACGTAGGGAGGAAGTCCCCACGATACGGCGGGCGGTCGGTGGCCAGTAGATGGGGTACTGTGCGATGTCTGGGAAGGCGATGGAGAAGCATTTGTACGCGCACGTGCTGCGCGTAAAGCAGAGCCAACTCCTTCACGTCGGGCGGTAACCATGTCGGGAATAAAGTAGTGTCGGTCCAGTTGAAATTTGACGCACGGAAAGTGCGTTAAGTGTCGGAAAATGTCGGATTGTCGGCAAACAAATGTCGGAAGTGACCGATGTGAAAACAAGCCGGTCGTTGTCGGAAGTGTCGGTTAGTAAATGTCGGCGTAAGTGTCGGAAATGTCGGCGAGTATAGAATCACATGGTGCGAAGCGGACGGAAGACTGACGAAAACACCACCACTGAACGTGGGTGGGCTATAACCTTATAAGAAAGTAGATATATAGCAATATATATACTGTCAGAAGAATGTCAAAGCACAGTGAGATAGGGTTCTCGGGTTGTCTAAAGTCAGATTAAACTGTGAGATAATCGGGTTTAAGCTGGCGGACAGGCCGTGACACACGAGCGGAGCAAAGAGCAGGCACTGCAAGTGACATCCGAGCAGGCGAGGGGTGACACAGGGCACCACAGACCTCCCCCCTTATGGGGGGTGAAAGTCAGTGTTCCCATGACAAATCAATAAATAACAATATTTTTGCAAAATGGAAGAATATCAATAATCAATATGATATCAACGATGCCCATGCTTGGGGATGGTTTCTCGGTAGGCCCTCGCGTGTCACCTTCGGGAAAATTGAAAGATCCTCCCATCTTATCAACCACTGGATCCACACCATACGCGCTTGCGAGTCGCTAGAATATCCTCCACACAGTATTCCTTCTCATCACTGCCGGCGCGCCAAAGGCGTGCTACTGGGTCCGTTTCACAGTTTGCATCTCTCGAGTGACATGCCGGCACACGGTTCAGTGAAATTGTTGACGGCGTCACCGGGTATCGGTATGGAATTGTTAATAATGCAGATCCTTTCCGGAATAAATTGCATGGCACACCCTACACGACAGGGCCCATCGATCTCGCATACCACGATCGAAATCAAGAAATCAGCCTATGACATTCGCAAAACTCAACGGCGCAGGATCGATACGATCGGCCCTGATATTGATATATCAATATCGTTATTCCAAGATTGATATTTGAATTCACGTCTCAACATCGATCGATGTCGCGAATTTCATATCGATCAATACCAATATCCGATTGCACGGATCGATCAATTTCAATATTCGCCCCATTTGATCAATCAATATCCAATATTTTAATATCGATTAATTCGTTATCAATCAATAACAATATTTCAATATATCAATATATCGAAAATATTGAATATTGATACCTAACCTTGATATGGGATGGATATAGGCCAAACCAACGTTCAAATAAATTAATATAGGACCTATATATACCACCTTTCATTGGTTAGACACCACAAATCACGGTAGATGGCCAATTAAATTATCGGATTAATGGTCCTCGTGGTAGGACCAAATCGTCGATTTGGTCCTACCACAAGGACCGCGGGGCAGTCGCCATGTTTGGTAGAAGTAGTTCGGAATGATGGATAGCTGGAGATGCTCTTGATTGTCGGCGTGGTACGTCACGCAAAAAGTGGAGCTGCGATTCGAAGAAAAGCAGGGTGCTGGTGGTGTAAAAAGGCTGTAGATGCCGTGGCTGGAGGCGCCAAATTTTAGTGATATTTGAAAAACCGTTGGAGTCGCGGGTGCCGCTGGAGATGCGATGACGAGAGTAAGGACCGAAAAAAGAGACCACCGCTTCAAGTGGTGCAGCCCAAACCTAACGGGAAAGCTAAAATATATACTGCTGTAATATATTATAAGCTTTCACAGAGAAGAAAGCTGAAGCCGCGAGCTCAGGGTTTCAGGTACAGTACTCAAGTAAATCGTAGTAGAATACAGATAGTGTTTTAATATTACTAGCGGTTGGTGATGCTGCAGCAAGTGACACGGCAGAGAGTCACAGCACAGTGAGGGGTGACAGCAGAAGGGGGGCAACAGTCACCCTTATACAGGGGGTGAAAGTTGCATCCCCCGTGAGTATCGAAATGTTATATTACCCATACCCATACCGCCCCTTCGCTTGAAAGGGGACAAGGGGGAATCTATGCTGTAGCTCGCCCTCGTCACGCTCGGCTGTTATCTCGGCAGCATCAGCACGGCGACACGCTGACGCAGGTCACTCGACTGTATATACAGAAATATACAGAATTTGAGAATACACTCGATTGACAAACTACAAACCTGAAACCAGACGAGAGAAACATAAACAGTCCTGTAGACGATGTGTCACCTTCGCGTCATATGCAAGAAATCCCCGTATGTGTTGATCACGCATACATTGGACTGAATTGAGGCTACAAACTTGCGCAACCAATATGCGGTGGACGCAAGTCTCGAGACCTATGAGGAGTACTCTGATATTATTCCTTGCCATCCACATCAGCGTGCTCAAAGTGTCGGGACAAACACTTGAAGATCTTGAGGTCTCAGAGTCGGACGAAATCGACGAAGACTATGAAGATATTGCAGGCGATTTCGAAGAGAACGAGGAGTTCATTTTTGATAAGCCTCACGTAATCGAGAAAATGGTTCAAGCCAGCGTAAGACAGCAACACCAGCACGGGGGCGATGTGTGGGAAAACATGAACGCTCTTGCAGATGAGGAGGCAATTGCCCGTGTGGGACAACGTGATATCCGTAGACGAGACGGACTCAAAGCAGCGTTATTACCTGGAGGCATGATGGCGATCGAAGGCGCTGGATTGGCGTCTTCTGCACTTCCGGAAGCTCAGAGTGTGGATCAAGGCGCGGCTGAGGGTGGGGCCACTTCCGACGACACGCCACTGCAACCTGCTTCCGCGGCAAAGCAAGAACAATTGAAAGGTGCTTTAGCTGTAGTAGCAGAGAAACTCTCTGAGGTAAGTTGATATGTTTGTTGTCATGCTCGCCTCCCCCCCAACACAACGCTTACTGGCATTTCTAGATTTTCAGCGCACCTCATCAAATTTCAATTTGCCACTATCACATGTGTAGAACATTTTTGTAGCTTAATCGGTGAACGTACTCTACGAACGTCCAGTCCACAGTTGCTTGAACATCAGTTTTAGCAACTTGGTTGGAGAAAGTTTCATGAGATTCCGATGGTGTTCACACTCATCCCTCAAACATCTTTCAAGCTTTTCACGAGGAGCGTAAACGTTCAGCCTCACGCATGGCGAAGGCAGGTAGATGCTTGTTAGAGCGCCCGGAAGATGTGCCCCCGGTAGAGTCCGCTCGTGTGTGATCCTCACTGCAAGGAGGTGGCGGGCTCCCTAATCATCAGGTCGCCCAACAAGTATCGACTGGCGAAGTGGCACTAGCCGGCGCATTCTCAAATCTTCCGGAGGATTACACCGGGGAGGACGACTCGAGGCCTGCCCCCTTCATGATGACGGCGTGGTATCTCGCGACCCAGCAGGCCGAAAGCGCGTCCGTCGAGGTCCCTGCAGCCGCGGGATTCCCTACCGACGAAGACCAGGCCTTTCAGGTGATAAGACGCTTGGCATCAAGTAGGGTTTTGTACCTGCAGGTCTAAGCTGCGCTTGGTATCCTGTGCGTCGCTAGCAGCAGTTATCCCACAGAGGCAGTCTTACGTTTCAACCTTCGACGCGCATCTCAGTTTTGGTGTCAGCCGCTGCCTCGCGCCCTCGGGCGCGCACAGTTCCGAAGTATCGCGGTATGGCGGACGCTTTTCGGGTGCTTAAATCCTTGACCAACAGGTTCTCCGACGTCCCAAGGAACTGCCTTCTTTGCTTTAGATTGCCTTTAGAGTGCCCGCTGTCGAGCACGACGCACTGTTTCTAGGGGAGGCAAGTGTCGGGCATGGCTGGGGGTGAGTAGGTGCGTTTCTATTCCCCAAGGCTATTTGCGGCTGCGGGTGAGTAGGTGCGTTTCTAAAAGCTATTTGCGGCTGCGGGTGAGTAGGTGCGTTTCTATTCCGTGCTCTGGTAGTCACAGCGCCCTTGCCCGCATTGCAGGAGTGGTTCGCTGAGAACGGGGGTGAGCTCTCTGGAGTCAAGTACTCCGAGGTGAGAGGCAAGGTCGGCGGCATGCGCGGGCTCCTCGCAACGGCAGATCTTCAGGTATGGGCGTGCTCAGGCCTCTTGCTTTTTCTACGTGCTTTGATCTCTGCACACGTTTTTTGTTGCGCCCCCGCTGTGCAGCATCTTCCTTGCCACCTCTGCTGGGGCAGTGTAGCAGATTCAAAGCGGCACGTAGCGCTTCTGTTTTTATCGTGCCCAAGAGTTACTAGCTTCGATTCCATATCCTCCGGAGGCGACACCTGGCTTCGACTTCAGTGCACGATAGGGCGACACCTGGCTTCGACTTCAGTGCACGATAGGGTGACACCAGGCCTTGAGCTCAGTGACCTTTACCATGACCCCTCGCCCTCGACATCAAGTGAGCTTCATGGCGACACCTGCCTTCAAGCGCTGCGAAACCCCTCTGCGTATCGAGTAATGGCATCGCAGATGTTGTGGTCGGTCCTGCATTCGCATGCAGGAGCGGCGCATATCGAAGTTGCCCATCCATCTGCCTCTGCTTAGCCCTCGTTCTGGGCTTCGGCTTTGCTCCTCATCGCCTGCATGATACCTGGAATTACACTCGAAGCTCATTCATTGGCCATGGGATGATGGACCGTGGCTGCAGGAGGACGAGCCCGTGGTCACAGTGCCACTTCGCGCCTGCCTCTCCCTGAGTGTTGCCGCCACCATCCGCACCTCCGGCGGCTGGCTCAACCAAATCCTCAAAGATGCCTTCGAGCAGAGCGAAGAATGGGGCCTGGTGAGCTTGCAAGGCGCACTTCCCCCCGCCTGCCGATTATCTGGGTGAGATGGTGTTCTCGTAAGTCGAGGCTAATACCACTCAGTTCAATCAATCCACCGTGGGTGCCCAATCAACGTTCTGCTCTACCACCTCAGGGTGACTTCCATGTCCGCAACCTGGGCTGCCAGCAGAGGTTTGCCCCTTCACGATTCGGAGGATCGAAGAAGGTGCAGCGATGGCCTGGCGCCAGAAACCTTAGTCGCATGATTTTCAGCACTCTGAACATTTCAGATCTCCGTGCTTGATCTCTTTTCATCGTTGTCGGTCTTGGCCTTCTTTCTCGCCTCTAGCCCGACGCAGCATGCACAGGCTGGGGCGTCTTCTGACTGCTTTGGCGCTGCGTAGGCTCTCATCCTGCTGTACGAGCACTTCCAGGACCACCACAAGGGCGGCAACTCACGCTTCAAGGAGTACACTCGCACTCTGCGCACCTACGAGCTCGGCAAGAAGGTGATGCAGGAGCTGCAGGGCACATATGCCGCCGAGTTCAAGAAGTATGGCCTCCGCCATCTGTCCTATGGCAATCCAAATATAGCGAATAGACGAGGCTCGGGTTAAGGGACAGGGAGTGCGATGGCGCGGCTACTCAAATGTGGGGAAGGGGGGGAGGTATACTGACGTCGGGACTCGGTGAGTGTGAAGATGCAAGTGGCGTGAATATGTGGGAACTTGGTTGTAATGAAGGTGCGGGCGATGTGATGACGGCGAGGCTCCGTGACTGTGAAGGTGCGGGCGATGTGATGACGGCGAGGCTCCGTGACTGTGAAGGTGCGGGCGATGTGATGACGGCGAGGCTCCGTGACTGTGAAGGTGCGGGCGATGTGATGACGGCGAGGCTCCGTGACTGACATGACTCACTCAAAGGGCTGTGATACTCACTCAAAGAGCTGGTCCCAACCTGGCTAAGGCGGGAAGGGCAGAGACCATTGAGCACCACACGCAGCTGTATGAAATGATGATAACAGAGAGGTGTCCATCTATCGGTGGTCCCAATTAGTTCAGTCCCAGGTTCTGTGGTTTTAGCGTTAGTTGGTCACCCGGCCTTTCGAGGAGATAGAAACAACCAAGAGGTTACGCCTGACTCTTTGAAGAGCTGCAATCACTTTCAGACTCCGGTCACACGAGCGGATACCTCAGAGCGGAAATTCCAGTCTGACGAGTGCAGAGCATTTGTTCACCCACCCGCCCATAATGATCATCGGCTCCGAAGGTCAAGAGTTAGGGTTTCGGTTAGGGACATATTTGGGCTGGTCGAGGGCTGAAAGCCACACTATCCTGAAGATGCAAGTGGTGGGATGGTGCTAGGACCCCAGAGGTGGCCTGACGCGTCATGGCAAATTGGTGGGTCGTGTGACGAAGCCGGACCGCGGCTCCGATGAAGGGGCGGTGTCCGGTGAAGGGGCGGTGTCCGGTGAAGGGGCGGTGTCGGTGAAGGGCGGTGTCCGGTGAAGAGCGGTGTCCGGTGAAGGCGGTGTCCTTGAAAGGCGGTGTCCGGTGAAGGCGGTGTCGGTGAAGAGCGGTGTCCGGTGAAGGCGGTGTCCGGTGAGGCGGTGTCGGTGAAGGGCGGTGTCCGGTGAGGCGGTGTCCGGTGAAGGCGGTATCGGTGAAGGGGCGGTGTCCGGTGAAGAGCGGTGTCGGTGAAGGGCGGTGTGTGGTGAAGGCGGTGTCCGGTGAAAGGGCGGTGTGTGGTGAAGGGGCGGTGTCCGGTGAAGGCGGTGTCGGTGAAGGGAGTGTCGGTGAAAGGCGGTGTCGGTGAAGGGCGGTGTCGGTGAAGGCGGTGTCCGGTGAAGGGCGGTGTCGGTGAAGGCGGTGTGTGGTGAAGGGCGGTGTCCGGTGAAGGGGTGTCGGTGAAGGGCGGTGTCGGTGAAGGGCGGTGTCGGTGAAGGCGGTGTCGGTGAGGCGGTGTCCGATGAAGGGGCGGTGTCCGGTGAAGGGGCGGTGTCCGGTGAAGGGGCGGTGTCCGAGCGCCGAGATGCAGCTTCAGTGAACTGGGGGGAGTGTGCTGGATTCAAACTTGGTCAATGTGAAGGTGTGCGTGATGCGTTGAAGCCATGCCGCGGCTTCGGTGATCGGGCAGCCCTTTGCCAGTAGCCTGCTATCGTCCAATCGTTGGAATGCGCTTCCACGGCGATTCTATCACATCGACAAGTGCCACGGGTCTTGACAAGGAGTGTTGATTGGTGTCGTGGGTTGTTGTTCGGATGACACACCACCGAACAATTGAGGGCTGGTGTACTGTGGGACTTGCTCAAATTGCCTGGGCGCAGGGTGTGGGAGGAGGAGTGCGAGACATCGTACCAGTGGCTCTCGCAGAACCTGTTTGGCATCTACTCCAACGTTTTCATGCGTGACCCGAATCGGCATCAGGCGGGCCCCTTCAATCGTGAAGACTGGAGGCAAGCGTTTAACCCCTCCGCCAGTCCGTTGTCTCGTGGGAAGGCGTGCAATCCCTCTGGACGGGCGTCTGCAGCTCATCCGCGCCTCTTTTGTATTGGGGGGCTCAAATCTCCTTTCCGAAGGGTGGTCTGCTGCCCTTTGATACCCGCTCCACAAGTGTGCGGCGCCACCCTATATCTTGGGGGCACCCGGTGCTCTCGATGGCATCGTCTGCGCTCGATGTGCCAATGGAGCTCATCCACTTTGCTTCAGTTCCGCGAGTGCACGCCTCAGATCCAGGTAGTCTCCAGTTGCCAAGGTGGGGGCTCCGCGGGGAGGACGGTGCGGCAGGTGGGCGTTCGGGGTGGTGCGGAGGCGTGCTGTGCGAGTCACTCGCATGAAGTCAGGCCTTCAGTTCTTGGCACTGTGCCCTTTTGCCGGTCAGCCTCGACACCCAATCTCCCGTCATCATGCCATGCTCGCCCATGCAGGCGCAGCCCACGCTCCCCTCCCCTCGTGCACACCCCCACGGAAACCCGGACCCTAATCTGGTGCCCGGCTTTACGCATCCCCATGAGGCCCCCATGCCCACCCGTTTTGCCCTGCCCTGTTTTACCTCCTTAAGCCCCCCTCCCCCCTTTGTCCTGGCACGCTCACCCTGAGGCCCAACGTGCCCACCCCTTTCCGCGCCCGCCACGGTCGACCCGACGTGTTCTCCCACGAGCCCCCACCCCTTCCCCAGCGCCGCCACGGTCGACCAGCGTGTTGTCCACGAGCCCCCCACCCACTTTCGCCGCCACGGTCGGCCAGCGTGTTGCACGTGCCCCCACCCCTTTCGCGCCGCCACGGTCGACCCGACGTGTCTCTCTCCACGAGGCCCCACCCCTTTCACGCCGCCACGGTCGACCCGACGTGTTCTTCACGAGCCCCCACCCCCGCACCTTTACCTGGTCTCACCCAAGCCTTCGAGCCCTTTCCCTCGTGGCCCTTCCATGCCCCACACCATGATGCCCACCTCTACTTTCGCCTCGCCTTGCATCACCATCTGCCTTCGAGGCCGCCCCCACCACTTTCCCCGCCCACACCCACCCATACCATTACCCCTTCCCTCCCTTTTTGTGTTGCCACCCTATACCCCACAAGCCCCCCTCCTTGCTCCGCCACATGGCCCCACCTCCATGAGGCCCCCTCCCGTCTCCTTTTTGCTTACTTCACCTCGTACACGTGCAGCCCCCCTTGCCCTGCCACTGCTAAATTCTACCACATGCCTCCCACCCTCCCTGCCATGCCTACCCCGATGAGCCGTTCTCGCTCTGCCATGTCCGCATCCACGAGAGCACCCTCCCTCTCCTTGTGCGTTGCCGGGCTTCACCTCCATGAGCCCATCCCCCTCCTCCCTTCCCCTGCCGTGCTTATCCTTGCAAGGGCGTCGCCACTCTATACTCCAGCATCGCCTTTCGGGCATTCCGGGATCGACCAATCCCGAGTCTGAACTGTTTCCACACGACAGATCTGATTCCGCACAGCGGCGACGTGCTCGGGAACATCACCCTCTCCCTGGACAACCTGGTCCGCGTGACCACCTCGCCGCACAGCGCAGGTGCGTGCCGCGCGTTTCGCCTTGCTCACCGCTCTGTAGTGCGCGCCTCTTCCGCGCAGGTAGCGAGCGGTGAATTGCGGATCGTAGGATCGTGTGTGCGCCATCTGTGGCGCAGCATCTGTGTTGCAAGCGTCCGGGGTGTCTCTTCCCTGGTCTTCCATCCCTGGGGGACCCTGCAGCGGGTGGGGGATTGTGAGCCGGCATTTCCCTGAAAATCCGAAAGGGTGAGGGGTGCCGCAGGTGCCGAGGTGTATGTAAACCGCGGTCCCCTCTCCGACGCTGCGACTCTCTTCAAGTACCATAGCGTGATGGAAGGGGTTCGTGCGGCGCCGTGTCTCTCCGGCTAAAAACCCTGCTACCGAGATTCTCCTCTGCCTCTCACCTTGTGCAGTTTTGGAGTTCGGCCCAGGCCTCCATGGCGCTGCGCAATGGGCCCGAGAGGGAGTGCCATGCTGCTGCTGGCCAACAGCAGGGAGGCAGTCCGCGCCTTGCTATGGGCTCCCTTCTAACTGATGCAGTCGTCTGATGCTCTGCTTGAAGTTGGGTGTTTCGGGGCGCTGGCCAGGATAATCCTGAGAATAGAGCATTGATCAAGCTCCCGGGTGTTGGTGGTTACCAAAAGAACATCGTGCACCGGGTGCGCTCAACCCTCGGATCAAAAGAACATCGTGCACCGGGTGCGCTCAACCCTCGGCGTGACAGGGAGTTGGAGGGGCACCCTGAGCAAAAGCAGCAGGTGGGGAGGGCACGGCGAGGAGGTAGTGACGGGGCTGCAAGGAGCGAGGCAAGGGGGCGGTGATGGAGCTGAGGGGGGCAGTGCGAGGCGCGGACGGGGCAGAGGAGAGAACTATAAGGGGGCGGTGACGGGGCTGAGGGAGAGAACTATAATAAGGGGGCGGACGGGGCTGAGGAGAGAAGTATAAGGGTTCGGTGACGAGGCAGAGGAGAGAAGTATAAGGGTTCGGTGACGGGGCTGAGGAGAGAAGTATAGGGGTGCAGTGATGGGGCTGAGGGGAGCAGTGTGAGGGGGCAGCGGAGTTCTGGCACGTATCAGGGGAAAGTGGATGATGTGGCGGGCAGGTTGAGATGATACGCAAATGGCGTGAGGAGATGCAACTGCCTCCACGTGCGGCAGACTTGTGGCGGGCGGCGGACACCTTGCAGCTGTACGGCTCGCAGGAAGAGCAGGACATGGTGTGCCTCCACCATGCCCTCCTCGTGCGCGCATCATGCCAGCTTCCGACAGCGCATCATGCCAGCTTCCCGACAGCGCATCATGCCAGCTTCGGACAGCGCATCATGCCAGCTTCCCGACAGCGCATCGTGCCAGCTTCCCGACAGCGCATCATGCCAGCTTCCCGACAGCTTCCCGACAGCGCATCATGCCAGCTTCCCGACAGCGCTTCATGCCAGCTTCCCGACAGCGCATCGTGCCAGCTTCCCGACAGCGCATGCGCCAGCTGACAGCGCATCGTGCCGCTTCCCGACAGCGCATCATGCCAGCTTCCCGACAGCGCATCATGCCAGCTTCCCGACAGCGCATCATGCCAGCTCCCCGACAGCGCATCATGCCAGCTTCCCGACAGCGCATCATGCCAGCTTCCCGACAGCGCTTCGTGCCAGCTTCCCGACAGCTTCGTTGCCCAGCTTCCCGACAGCGCTTTCGTGCCAGCTTCCTGACAGCGCATCGTGCCAGCTTCCCGACCAGCGCATCGTGCCAGCTTCCCGACAGCGCATCGTGCCAGCTTCCCGACAGCGCATCGTGCCAGCTTCCCGACAGCGCATCATGCCAGCTTCCCGACAGCGCATCATGCCAGCTTCCCGACAGCGCATCATGCCAGCTTCCGACAGCGCATCATGCCAGCTTCCCGACAGCGCATCGTGCCAGCTTCCCGACAGCGCATCGCCAGCTTCCGACAGCGCATCATGCCAGCTTCCCGACAGCGCTCCAGCTTCCGACAGCGCTTCATGCCAGCCCGACAGCGCTTCATGCCAGCTTCCCGACAGCGCATCATGCCAGCTTCCCGACAGCGCATCATCAGGTTCACGCCTAGCAGCAAGAGCCGGGCATGGCTCCCACTCGGCCCGGCGACGAGGCCTGGTAATTGTAAGTTCTCCTCGCCTGGCTCAGGGTTTCCTCCTATCACACGCTCTGTGGCTTGGCCACGTGGCGTGCTGCTGAGGGCAAAGCCTCCTTTCCTGCCGGATGTCACCTCGCGAAGTTGCCTGATGATGCCATAGTTGTGCGCTACCGCAGTTCAGGCAACAAGTCAAACGGTGCAGGGCACCGGGTGCTCTGGCCGGCGGTATGCGCGTGGCCCTCGCAGCTCGCGTAGAAAGAGTGAGCTTTGCTCTGTTGTGGATGGCGGCGCGGATAAATGCGCGGAGGCTTCGGGGACTGGGGCGGTGAGGCCAGCTGGCACCGGCCGAGGACCCGCACACCCTTGAGTGGCCCGGCATGGGGGCCATCGCGCTGTCCAATGAGGTATCCGCGGTGCAGATGTACTCTGCGAATCTCTTTAGCGGTGGCGATGGCGATGCCAACATTCTCGCCAAGGACGCCTCGAAGTCGCTCGCCCGCGCGGCCGTGCAGCTGCAGGTGCCACCCTCTCTCTCGCACCCTGTCTCGCCCATGCATGCCTCCCTCAGCAACTAAGCTGGTGCTCTTGAGGTGTGACGGCTTGCTGCAGTTAGCTTGCAAAAAGCTCGCAAAGTGCAGCAAAGCGCTTGCAAAAGTCGCAGCTTGCAACACACTAAGCGTTCTTCATGAACAGCCGGGGTGCTTCTACCACTGCTGGCATGCGGCAGGAGTCAGTGGCGGGGGCATGATCGGGTGCATGAGGCAGGAGTCAGTGGCGGGGGGCTTGATCGGGTGCATGAGGCAGGAGTCAGTGGCGGGGTGATCGGGTGCATGAGGCAGGAGTCAGTGGCGGGGCATGATCGGGTGCATGAGGCAGGAGTCAGTGGCGGGGGCATGATCGTGCATGAGGCAGGTCAGTGGCGGGGCATGATCGGGTGCATGAGGCAGGAGTCAGTGTCGGGGCTTGATCGGGTGCATGAGGCAGGAGTCAGTGGCGGGGGCATGATCGGGTGCATGAGGCAGGAGTCAGTGGCGGCCACCACGCTTCAGCAAAGCTCCGACCCGTCCATTATCTCCGCACTGAACGCAACCAAGAACTTTTTCTTCTATGGGATGGCGCCCGTGAAGGTGGGTATGCGGGCCTTCCCCGCAGGCAATGGGCACTGCCCGTGCCTTGGCTGCCCGGGAGGTTGCGCCTGATCGACCTCTCTTGCAGAGCAAGTCGGTATGCATGGCATTCCGTGTCACCCGCGTTGCCTTACTCTATCCTTGAATGGCGGTCCGATGGCGCGCCCAGCCGATCCACCGTCGCCGGTGATGTTTCGACAGTCCACTTCGGCAGGTTGTGCAGAAAGTGACTCGTCCTCGCGGGTGCCTTGTCAATCGCTTCGCAGTGGCTCGATAGCGGCCATCGCCGAGTGCGTTCGTCTGGTTGAGCTCAGGGGTGCGGGTGTCACACGGGTCTGACTGCACAATGCAGGGTTTGGATGAACTGGACCGTGTGCTCGTGCGCAAGATGGAGATGATGGAGCGGTGTGTGCCGAGCAGCTGATTGCATCCTTGATGATGCCTCCGCCTATTGCATGCTTGGGAGTCGGGCGCTGTGAGGCCGCCTGCCACCGAGCGCACGGCCATCGTCCCTGACTGTCTGCCCAGGTGCGTGTATTACATGCTTGAGGGTAGCGGGCGGCTGCGCCAAGCGGTTGGGTGTGTGGGGAGCAGTTGCGGCACGCACGACGACATGTACCTCACGTGGTGGGACGTGCGCCCAAGCTTGCTGTGTGGAATCCGGCTGGTGAGGCTGCTCGGACTCCACGGCCCCTCCGTGTTCGCCTCAGGCACTAGCCCTCCCTTGCCACTGCCTCAGACGCGAGATATCTGCACGCCACATCCCTGCCTGGCGCCCTGCCCGGGCCGGAGCGGACAATTTACGTAGCGGCGTACAAGGCGATTTGTGATCGCTCTCGGAGTTGGGCGGCGATGGCAGCGTCGCATGCTGTGTGAGTGTGATGAGCACAAGTCCGCAGCCGCACTGGTGACGCAAGCGACGCCCGGCGCAGTGCGACCGCTGCTCCGCCTCTTAGAGATATACTGGTGGGTTGGCGCCGGGCTTCCGCGGAGGTCTTGGTGATGCCAGGCTTGCTTGATCAGTGCTCCGCGTCATCCCCGAAACACTAGGCCGGACGCGTCATGCAAATGCACATGTCTTCAGTTTCATTTTTAATAATTCCGCATCGTCCATTTACGGAGATGGATGGGTGGCGGGCTGTCTCGTGGCATCCGCTAGAGATGAGACCTTGCTTTAGATTGTTGTAGGCCTCCTTTTTTTTTCGGGAGACCGAGCGAATCTGAGCTCCGTTGCCAATGCTCCTCTCTTGTGATGCTGTGGTAGGTCCTGGCCAACGAGTCCGACATCATGGAGTTTTACCAAGCCGTCGGAGGAAGTGTGTTGGGTGAGCATTGGCCCGACGCGTGCCATCGCGGCCAGTGCCCTTGTGCACGCCTGCAGCAGACCTGGCTGCTTTGCCGGATTTCACAGGTTGTGCGCTTGCCAACGGAGGAGATTTCCTAACACTGACCTGCTCGTGTTTGCCTGGCGCAGAAGTCCCCATACTCGTGCTACTAAGGCTTTCCCCACTGTATGTTGGCCTACTTAGGGGCTGAGTTATCAAGGCTCGGGCACTTGTGTTGTGCGCGGGCGAGGGCTTAGCGGGAGGCACCTTCTGGTCCACATAGTGGTCACTGTGGATAGTGATCACATCCAGTTGGTCTTTGACCTAATCCAGATGGAGACCAGGAACAGGACGAAGTGGACGGTCTGTGTCCGGCTTGGCAAGGCTGAACTCGGCGAGTGCCGGCTGAGTGGGCGAGTTCTGGCGGACTGCGGAACAGACATGCGGCTGGTGGCGGCAGAGACCGGTGGATTCAACTGGACCTTGCCGATCAGCCGTGACAACGAGCTCGCCACCCTGGACTCCCTGATGGACTCCGTGGACTCCCTGATGCGCTGGTAGGCAACTCCCCCTCCGCCCGCACGCCCCTTGGGACTTTCTGATGCGCTGGTAGGGAACTCCCCCCTCCGCCCGCACGCCCTTGGGACTCCCTGATGCGCTGGTAGGTGAATCTCCTCCGCCCCGCACGCCCTTGGGACTCCTGGATGCACTGGTAGGCAACTTCCCTCCGCCCCTGCACGCCCTTGGACTCCCTGATGCGCTGGTAGGCAACTTCCCGCCTGCGCGCCTTGACTCCCTGGATGCGCTGGTAGGCAACTTCCCTCCGCCCGCGCGCCCTTTGACTCCCTGATGCTGGTAGGCAACTTCCCTCCGCCCGCACGCCCCTTGGACTCCCTGATGCGCTGGTAGGCAACCCTCCGCCCCGCACGCCTTTGGACTCCCTGATGCGCTGGTAGGCACCCTCTCCGCCCGCGCCCTTTGGACTCCCCTGATGCGCTGGTAGGCAATCCCCTCCGCCCCGCACGCCCCTTGACTCTGATGCGCTGGTAGGCAACTCCTCCGCCCGCACGCCCTTGGGACTCCCTGATGCGCTGGTAGGCAACTTCCTCCGGCCGCACGCTCCCTTTGACTCCCTGATGCGCTGGTAGGCAACTCCCCCTCCGCCCGCACGCCCTCTCGCCTGTGTCCGCCTCGTGTCGTCTCGCCTGTGTCCGCCTCGTGTCGTCTCGCCTGTGTCCGCCTCCTGTCGTCTCGCCTGCGTGCTCCTGTCGTCTCGCATGCGTGCTCCTGTCGTCTCGCCTGTGTCCGCCTCCTGTCGTCTCGCCTGCGTCCTTTCAAAACTCACCATCCGCTGCCTGCCCCCAATTGGCCACGGCGTCCGGTTGCTTGGACCTGATTACATGATGATAGGATATCTGCTCCATGCGCTCGCTGCGTCTGTGCCACGGACGACTCAGTTGAAACTACAACGGTGCAGGTACCCAACGTCTATGGAAGAGGATGAAGCTCTGCTCACCTTGTCCACACTCGGCCGCCGCGTCCGGTGTGTGGCCCTCGGCCAATTGGTGCAATTGCTCCAATTTCCATTAGGTCCAATGGCCATTGAGCGTAAGGGTATGGCAGGCATTTCATGCACGGTGTGGACGCATTTCCCCCAATTTGCAGCACACTAGGGTAAGCGCAGCGTTGCCATTGGCTGAAAAAACAATCATGTGACCCCTCATCTGGATCGTATTTATCTTAGTAGCTCTGCGCATATTTACAAGCACGGGCTCTGAATATAACAGTTTCCATATTGGGGGTCTTAAAATAGGTACATCGCTTTCTACCTATTATTGTAAGATGATGCCCATTGTATTGTCACAGCGACCAACAGGTGTCGGTCAATTTTCATTTAAGTGAGGTTCATATGAACAATGATCAACAGGTGCAGCTCACTTGACGCAGCCGTCAACAGGTGTAAGCTAATGGTCACAGCCGTCAACAGGTGTAAGCTAATGGCTACAGCGGTCAACAGGTGTAAGCTAATGGTCACAGCGGTCAACAGGTGTAAGCTTATGGTCACAACGGTCAGCAGGTGTAAGGTTATGGTCACGGCGGTCAACAGGTGTAAGCTTATGGTCACAACGGTCAACAGGTGTAAGCTAATGGTCACGGCGGTCAACAGGTGTAAGCTAATGGTCACGGCGGTCAACAGATGTAAGCTAATGGTCACAACGGTCAACAGGTGTAAGCTTATGGTCACGGCGGTCAACAGGTGCAAGCTAATGGTCACGGCGGTCAACAGGTGTAAGCTAATGGTCACAGCGGTCAACAGGTGCAAGCTTATGGTCACGGCGGTCAACAGGTGTAAGCTAATGGTCACAACGGGCACTGTGAGGAAAATTGTCAGCAGAGAAGTCGCGTGAGCCAATTGTGACAACCGTCGATGTGAGGCTCATTATGACAATGGCCAACAGGTGTAGATATTCTAGCAGTCGAAAATATTGAACTGCGGACGCAAGTTTCACAAATACATATGACACACTGGCTCACAAGTCCCCCATTTCCGCTTAATTTTTTTTTTCTGCTCATAATAAATTTGGATGAATTTCTTACTCGACCAGATGACAAATGAAATCACACCCTGCGATTTGCAGGAGGGTATCTTCACCTGTAGTATCGTTTGCTCGGGCTGGAAGCTTATCGCCTGAAGGGCTGGTGAGGGCACGCTGGACAAGTGGCATACACTTGCCTCCACGAGTGGGTGCAAGGGGGGAAGAAGGAGCTGAGGGGGGAGGATATGGAGGAGACAGGGGACGTTCTAGGAGAACGAGAGGGGGAGTGACGAGGGATGCCGTGGAGGGGGGTGTGTGCAGGGCGGCGGTGACGGTACGCTTAAGGGAGAAGCGCATGCTTCAGAGCGCTATGCATCACATCCGCGACCTCAAAGCGAATGTCGGCAATTTGACGTATCAGGTGAATGGGGCGCGCGCCGGATCATCGCTCCCAGTGTAGAGGGGGACCCAGCAGCTGCGCGGCGCGATCCGCCGCGGTTGTATGCGGCGACCTTGCTCATTAGCTGCATCATGCGGATGTTGCATTTCTTTTGCTCTTCACATCTCATTGCCAACAGGCACACTGCATAGCATTTCATTAAAAATAGCTTTCTTCTTACATGCTTTAAAGTGTGTGAGAGAAAATCTCTTTTTGGAATGTCTTTTCTAGGCTGATTCACAGCTTCACATGCTTTTTAGGCTGATGCACAGCTTCTAAGGCAAAATGTTTAGAGTTTTTTGGGTTGGGTGGGTAGGGAAGGCAAAAGAACAGAGCTGCGGATTCCCACGGGCGGAACTCCTAAATACTGTTGTGTGTAAAGCCTTTAGATCTAACTCAGCTGCTGATTTTGATCTAACGGCTCAGGAAACTCTGATCGATCTACCGGCACAGAAACCTCTAAAATTCCGCAGGCTCCAATTTAACCATTTATTTTGCTCTTCACATCTCATTGCCATGTAACAGAGATCATTAGGCACACTGCTCTGTGCCAGGCTGCCGCTGCTGCTGCCGTCGCCATCTCGGAGTGGTCCACCCGAAGTACCTCTCCATGTGCTCGTCGGGAACAGCTGCCGGGTCAATGTAGGAGTGGATGGCAGCGGACAGCTGAGACCAGCCGCCCAGGAAGCAGCACTTCTCAAGCGCCGCGCCCACAGCCCTGGCACAGGTACAAGCCCCCTTGCGGGTGCTGTGGCCAGAGAAGTGTCCCCCTTCCGGAGGGACACACCCAAGCCTCCCCAATGCCAACTGCACCCAGCCATTAGCTTGTGCCGACTGGAGCTTTCCTTGCTCCCACGGCAGCCTCCAGTAGCTGCCCTGCACCTCCGAGCCCGTCACCGGGCGATGCCCCCAACAGGCATCCCGCACCTGCTGCCAGTGCTGCAGGAGCTGCACAAGCCCCGCCACCCCCGCTGCGGGGATGGTGAGCCTCCTCCTGAGGCGCACGTGCCCCCTGCCTTTCTCCTTGTGGAGAACCACGGAGATGTCCTCACTTGTGATGCTGATGTGCTCCCTGCGCATGGAGACGCCCGTCTCCGGCCGGCCGAAGGTGACGAAGGCAAACACCACGTAGGTGCACGCCCTGAGCAGCTCCGGAGCTGCCCGGCCCACCGGCTCCAGCCCCAGCCCGTGCGCATGCACCGCCGAGACATGCCTGGCAGGCAGCCAGGTCCGCACCGTCTGCTCCTCACCCGCGGCTTCAGCCGCCTGCACCTGGAGGCGGGCCATGCCCTTCACTGCTCTGGAGATCGCCCGGCCCCTGGCAGGCCCGGGGAACCCCATGTCCTCGTGGTAGTTGTTGATGGCGGATAGGTAGGGCTGCATGTTGGACGCCTGCACCGTGCCCTTGTCCAGCATGTGAGCAATGTACAGCCTCACCGTGGCCCCCGTTGCCGGAAGCCACTGTCTGCCCTCCGCCTCACAGAACGCCATGAAGGCCCGAGCCTTCGGCCGGTAGTTGCCCACCGTCTTGCCGCCCAATGCTGCCCCCTGCATCTGCACTGCCAGCTCAGTGAGGGAGCTGTCCCCCAACTCTCCTCTCCAGCGCTCCTGAAGCGCCGCATCCCAGCTAGTCACCTCCTGCACCGCTGCCGGGAGCACCTCATACCTCTCCTTGCTCATGTCCAGGTCCTCCTTGTCACCATCCTCGTAGGCAATGTGGGTTAGGCCGTCCGACCCCGTGTCACCCACGGTGCCGGTGTACCAGGCATCATCCTGGGGCCAGTACACCTTCACTTTGAGGCCACTCGCCAGCCCCGCCTGTGGCGCCTGCCCGGCTGCCCGCCTCCCATCCTGCAGGTAATGGCTCACCGGGAGGCGGAGATGCGGAACATGATGCCGTCCCAGCTTGAGGCCCCGAGCAGCTCGGACCCTCCCAGCCGGCTGGGAGTAAAGAGGTCCCTGCCCCGGGGCAAGATCACCACCTCGTCGGCCATGGCCTCCAGCTGCTGGAACCACATCAGCCCCGGCCAGTAGGGCGCCACCACCGTGGCGGCACACTTCTCCTCCCGCAGCTTGTGCGCCACCTCGTCGAGGAGGGACCACGGGGGGTTGACCCAATTGACCTCTCCTAGCCAGGAAAAGGCCAAAGAGTCCACGCCCTCGCACCCCGGGTCGTGCCACTGTGCGTAGTAGCGCGGCAGCTGGGCGGAGAGCTCCGAGGCGAAGCGGTCCACGGTGTGCTGGTGCCATTCCCGCTCCGCCCACTGAAACCACCTGCGGTTCAGCCGCCAGTCGTCCAGGTCCCGGTCCCGAGACAAGCGGTCGGCCCACTCGTTTGCCTCGCTTCTGATGTACCTCGCCTGGAGCTCGATGTCGTTTAAGTCCAGCAGGATCCACAGGCGCCGCATCCGCCGCATCAGCTCCGGGTTGCGCGACGTGAAGTGCGAGAGCATGGCCACCACCGCCTGGTTGTCGCAGTAGAGGCGCACCACCTTGCCGGTGAGCTCTCTCAGGAAGGATTGCACCGTCTTGTACACGGCCTCCAACTCCAGGTGCGTGATGTGTAGATGCCGTAGCTCGTCGGACCAGAATCCTCTTGCCGCGTGCTTGAGGTTCAGCACCCCGCCCCATGCGAACAGAGACGCGTCGGTGTGCACCTTCGCTCTCGTGGGGCTGCGCCAGATCTTGCGACCGTTCCACCGGCTCTGAGCCGGCAGCCTGAGCCACCACTCGATGTCGCTCCACGCCTGCCGTGTGAGCTTCACCTTCGCGCCCCATCCCCGCCTCGTGGAGAGCACGAAGTGGAGCTCCCTGAGATACAATCTCGCCGGAGGGACTGCCAGATACACAGACTGGCAGAGCCCCGTGAACGCTGCCAGCTTCCGAGCTGGGAGCCACCTCCGCTGTCGCGACGCCTCGCTGAGAAGCGCCTTGGACTGCAGGTGAATCTTCTGCAGCCTCGCCGGTGTCACGCGGAACTGTCCCGCCTTGAAGTCCACCTCGAGCCCGAGGTGCTCCACCAGCTGCGTCGGCTCCCATTGCCCCTTTTTCTCGTTGCGCGACAATCCGAGTCTCACCAAGACCCGAGATGTCAGCTCGCGCGCCCTGAGCTCCTCGATCCTGCTGCTTAGCAGCAACAGGAAGTCGTCCATGTAAGGGAGCACCCGCGCACCCTGCTGATGCTCCTCGCGGCCGCATCCTCCAGCTCGTCTGCGAACTGCCCAACGTCGTCGCACCTTGCTTCCGCTTTGCAGCTTCCGCACCTCCCGCCGATCCTCCGCGGATCTCGGAGAACGAAGGCACTCCACGAGCACCTTCATGACCTTGACGAAGATTCGTGGCGAGTCGTTCCATCCGAAGGGAAGGGCGCCGCACTGGAATAACTCCCCCCGCACGTCGAACTGCATGTACTCCTGGAAGGCGGGGTCGATCCCCACGACATGGTACCCGTCCTGGAGGTCGAAGCTGATACACCAGTCGTTCGGCTTGGCGAGCCGACGCAACTTCTTGAGGGTCTCCATCTTGCACCGCGACTTCACGCAATGCGCGTTCAGCCAGCGGAAGTCCATCACAAGACGCCACTTGTTCGTCCCCGGCTTCGGCACCAGGAACACTCGGGATACGTGTCGTCGCCTCCTCGCTCGCACCCATGCGCCCGTTTTGAGACATCTCTCCATCTCTGCGGCCATCCCCTCCAGCTGCGGAGGGGTGGCGTCGGCCAGAGACACTCCGTGATCGAAAGGCTGGGGCGCCTTGTCGACCCAACGCATCTTGGCCCCTTTGCTGATCCACTCCATCACCTTGGAGTTCGCGCCAGCTGCGCGCCATGCCCCCCTTCGACTCCGCACCCTTTCCTGTAGGGTGGGCTCTTTCCGTTGGACGCCCCGAGGGGCGGAAGGCGTCCAAACTTTCCGTGATCGGAAAGTTAGGTCTGGGCTTGGGCGCCTCGCCCAAGCCCTGACCCTTTACCTCCCTTGCCGCTGCCGCGGCCACCTTCACCTTTTCCAGCGCCTTTGCCCTTGCCTGCTTGACGGTCACGAAAAGTCGAAACTTTGGCGCTGGCCTTGGCGTGCGTGTTCATCACTGCCTTCGCCTTCGTGGTGTCGAATTCCTTCAACTATTTCGTGAGCACTGAGTCGCTCACCAACCCGTCGCTGCCTGCGTACACCTTCTCCTCGATGAAGGCCAACTTCGCCCGCAACGCCTCAGCTCCGCCGTGCGACGTTGCATCAGACTCCATGCTCGCTCTGAGCTGCAACATGGTGTAACGGTTGTTCAGGAGCGAAAAAACGCCCTTAAACGTGTTGTGCGCTGCGAAAACGCGCTAACTCAATTCCTCCACCGTTGGGGGATCCTTTTCATCTTGACACCAGTCCAGGGTCACCTCGGAAAACGCAATCGCATCGTGCATGTACGACAGCGCAGGGGCAAGCACCAACTGCTCGTAACGCATGGACGAGTTGGTGCGTTTGGAGAGGGCGTCGTAGGTCTTGTCGTTGTACAGGTCGTACATCTGCGGCATGTCCGTCTCCGGTGTTGCAGGTCTCGCAGGGAACGGATTCCCTTCAACGTGTGAAACATACGGGAGCTTTTTTAATGCCTCCAACTCCGCGTCTCCGCTCTGAGCGGAACCACCAGCCTGCGAAGCGGCTTTCGCTACCGCCTCCTCCGCGACTTCAACTCTCGTTGCGAGAGTCTCTATCTGCTTCATCATGAGCTTCATCATTTCGCCCTGTTGCTCCAACAGGACTTCCATCCCGGACTTCGCAGCCGGTTGTCCAGCCGCGCCAGCATTGTTCTCCGACGCGCCTTGCTCACCTTCTTGATCGCTCGTTGTAGTAAGTCGTCAAGGGTTTAAACTTCCACAGTAACGTTAAAATGTGGGGTAAATTTTTTTGCAGTGTGCCGCACTAAGAATTTCTCCGCGAGGAAAAAAATCTTGTGAAGTTCTTTTGCAAAGGCAAAAGAACAGAGCTGCGGATTCCCACGGGCGGAACTCCTAAATACTGTCGTGTGTAAAGCCTTTAGATCTAACTCAGCTGCTGATTTTGATCTAACGGCTCAGGAAACTCTGATCGATCTACCGGCACAGAAACCTCTAAAATTCCGCAGGCTCCAATTGAACCATAATGCGGCTTGGGCGCTCCTCACAACATCATGAAGTATAGTGGTGGAGAGCTGGAGATCTCGTGGCATGCGCGCTGTCGGAATGCCCACCCTTCGGGGTGTCCACATCGTGGTGGGGAGGATGTTACTTGGCTGAGAACTCCGGCAGGGCCGTGGCTGTGCCGCACTCACGGGGCCGTGGCAGGTCTCCACATCGTCATGCATTTTGGGAATGTGTGTGCCATCATAACGGCCAATCCACCAAGCCGGCTCGAGAAGGTGATTGCCATGGATGCATGTAAGGTAGGCCGGGTGAGGGGTGAATTTGAAGCGGCGAGGTCAGGGCGGCGGGAGTGGGGGAGTCGAGCACCGGCGCCTGTGGGGGGTGGTGTCGGGCAGGTGGAGCTGCGGCAGCAGGCACGGGAGCGGCGCGCGCAGGAGGTGGAGGAGGCCGCGGAGCGCGAGCGCGAGCGCCTCGAGCGCCTCCGGGAATACATCTCTGCAAAGGTTTGCCCTCGCACTCTCCAACGCTCCGGCCGCTGTCGGTCGCACCAAATAGCATGCACCTCTGTGGCTGCTGGCCCCACCACATGGCATGCATGACCTCGGCTGACAAGCGCTGCCCTGCCCTGCCCTGCCCTGCCCTGAGCTGACAACAGTCTGGATATATCCTGCCATGCCAGGTTGCTCCACGGCAGACCTTTGCGAGGCTTTTGGCACGCTGGGACTCGAGGCGGTTGGGCTGATGCCGCTTTGCACGGCCCGTGGCAGACGTAATAGCGGCCGCACCTCTCTGCCAGAGGCTCCTCCACCGCATCTCTCTGCCGGAGGCTCCTCCTCCACACCTCTCTGCCGGAGGCTCCTCCGCCACGCCTCTCTGCCGGAGGCTCCTCCGCGGCTGTTTTGAATTTCCGGCTTTCAGGTGATTGGGCATGGGGCACTCCGCGGGAGTGACAGGGGTCACTCTGCTCCGATTGGTCAGTTCCACAGAGCCGGCTCGCTTTGTTCGGCTCGGCAGTGTTGTAGAGGCGCCTCTCCACTGCACCTCGTGGGCTCTGCGATTCATACGCACGGAGTGGCCCTGACCCTGCGTCTCCAGGCTTCGTGTATTTGTCACTTCACGCATTGTAAGTCCGCTTGTGACTTTTTACTCACTCGCTCTCAAAGGGACGCAGTGGTGCCTTGTGTGCAGAGCTTGAATTTTATGCATTTCGCGCCATTGAAGACGATCACGCACACATCAAGCTTCTTTGCTTTCTCCCTGTCTGTGTTTAGCACAGTCGCGCCTGCCGCACGGTGGCTTTGATTGAGGCGATGTGACTCTTTGAGCCACGATCCATGTCGCAAACATCTGTTCCCAGTTCCACCAGGTCTGCTATTTGTGCGAGGCGCTGAACTTCCCCTCGTGAGGTTCGCGGGTCGTTTCTCGACTGCGTGGCACTGTTATTATTTTCATTTACTTTTTTCGTCTTCAGATTTTAGTGTTGGTATCTTTTGGCATCTTTCTTCGTTTGAGGTCTCTCCTCCGTGTGTTGTGGGTGACTGGAGGGAGGCCCGCTTTCAGGAAACGAGCCTCTCTTCAGTGTTGGACGCCGGGCGCCGTGCGCGTTGACGAATGGGAGCGCTATGGAATGGTGGTGAGTGGCGGGGGAAGGAGGAGCAGGATGTGGCGGAGATCTCGGTGGACCTCGGTTTGGAGGAACCGGTGAAGCTCGTGGTGAAAGAGGTACGCTTTTGGGGGAACGAGATTGTTGCCTTACTGGTGAGAAGAGTGATTGCTGGCCGTGGGCCATCTCTTGGTCCACGTGGCACTGCGCACAGTGTTGTGCCGAGCACACAAGCATAGGGCAATGGTTATGGAGAGGTGGGAATGGGGATGGGGTAAGAGGCGGGGTTGGGCATGAGGGACGCGTGGAATTTTTGGAGAGAATCGATGTGGATGAGGCGGAGGAGGGGAGGTTAGAATGGCGGTGTGGTGGGAAAATGTGGATGGATCCCGAGGGGGGGTTAGGACTTGAGTCGCTGGGAAAAGATAAGGATACAGGAGATGTTGGTTTCAGAGGGAGTCGCTGGACGTGGTGGTGGCGGACTTTGCATCCAAATACCGCATCGGCGAGACGGACATTAATGTGTTGAAAGCGGAGGTGAACAACCACGCGCCCAATTAGCCCAGTTAGCTTTTAAAAAATTGCTCCACAATTTTTTTTGAATGCCTAGTTAGCCCCCGCCGCTGGGATCTCGCCAATGCCGCCTGGAAACTGTGTGCTGATGCTAGAACCTCGAATGGCCGTGTGGTCAGCAACGAGCAGGGTCTCGGAGCATGCCACCCCTGATGTGTCTACACCTTCCGCGCGGCCCTGATGTGTCTGCACCTTCCGCGCGGCCCTGATGTGTCTGCACCTTCTGTGCGGCCCCGATGTGTCTGCACCTTCTGTGCGGCCCTGATGTGTCTGCACCTTCTGTGCGGCCCTGCAATTGCATTGTGTTCCGCTTAGGGCATCGGCCGGGTTGGCTCACAAAAAGCACTCCAGGGATTTAGCGTGTTTCCAGTTTGCGCGGTGGCACTAAAGGCTGCGACGGCTGGTGGGGCAGCTGCGCAAGAAGATGCAGCCAGTGCCCGTGCTTATTGCAGCCCTCCCCGTGGTACACGAGGTAGGCGCACTCTGTGGACAACTTTGTCTCACGCGTCTCTGTGAATAGCTTTGTGGAAGCCGCACTCCCCAGGACAATCCGTGCCTGTGCTGGTGGTGGTATGGGAACGACGGAAGGCACAGGACGGCTCACACACGTTGCCGGTGGGCTGGGGACAAGGGGAGGCGCAGGACGGCTCGCACACACTGCTGTCTTTTAAGGAGGGTGAGAACATCACTGGGAAGGTTGACGAGTACGTGGACGTCTACGGCCTCGGCGCTGAGTACAAGGAGCGGCTTCTTGAGGTGCTCGGTCGCCACTCCGGGAGGCCTTGCACTCTCCTTCCTTCCCGCCTGCACTTGCTTGGTCACGCCTGCTGATCCTACACCTGGTCGGCCATAAGCCCGGTCGATTGTAGATTACACGTGCTCGGGTGTACACCTGTTGTTTCATTAACAGCCTTGGTGACCTGTCTGCTCGGTCATGCAGCTGCAGGCCTGCTCATTCATCGCCGCGCACCTCGCGCTGCGGCTTTACTGCTGAGACCATTCGAATGCATGCAGTGCTGCGGTGATCATGCCGGCAACAGGCAGCCTGCCGCGGTGACCATGCCGGTTGTGGGCAGCCTGCCGCGGTGACCATGCCGGCAACAGGCAGCCGGCCGCGGTGACCATGCCGGCAACAGGCAGCCGGCCGCGGTGACCATGCCGGTTGTGGGCAGGCTGCCACGTTGGGGTGGGCATGCCGGCGATGGGCGGGGTGCGTGATGGGGAGGTGGCTAGGTATGTAGGCTTGGAGGGAGGGGGGTAGAAGCAGAACTATCAGAGCATCGGGAGGCGGCTAGGCACGTTGGGTAAGTGGCTGGCGGCTATCTCAGGGATGTGGCGGGGCGTGCAGGCTGCCACCAACCGGGTTGAGAGGCGCACTGCGAGGAGAAAGATAGTGCAGTTGCCCATCTCATCCCCTGACGGGCGTACCCTACACTGCGCTTTATACGAGGTGGTGCACCCCCCTATAAAAGATGGCCTCCCAAAAGCCCCCCAGACCGGGCTTGCTAAGTGACATGCTATGCCGCATCCCCAAGCCCTGACCCCAGGGTCGCTCGTGCGGCATGCAGGACAACTTTGTGTTTGAAGTGAGAGGAGGTGGGAGGGAGGTGGAGGGCATATCAGGGAGAGCAGCATGATCCGAGCCCCGTGGCACGCGAGTTCCTCGAGGTGCGCCGCAGCTCAGCGTGGCCCCAATCCCAAATATGCGCTTTCAGAGGGATAGGGCCCATCTAGGGGGGCGCAGGGGGGGGGGCGAGCTGGCAATGTTCCACAATTGCATTAATTTGTTTGCTGGCAGAGCACTCCCCGCCACGCACCCGCGTCTGCAGGAAGCTTCCTTTGCCGGAGAACGTGCCGTGCGCCCTGTGGATATTCCATACTGCAAACCATAGCCCACTAAAGACCTACAAATTGCCCGAAGATGGCCCGCTGATGACCGACATATTACATGGCGTTCATACGGCCCGAAGATAGCCCGCTGATGACCGACATATTACATGACATTCAAATGGCCGAAGATGGCCCGCTGATGACCGACATATTACATGACATTCATACGGCCCGAAGATGGCCCGCTGATGACCGACATATTGCATGGCATTCATATGGCCAAGATGGCCCGCTGATGACCGACATATTGCATGGCGTTCATACGGCCCAAGATGGCCCGCTGATGACCGACATATTGCATGGCATTCATATGGCCCGAAGATGGCCCGCTGATGACAGACATATTGCATGGCATTCATATGGCCAAGATGGCCGCTGTTGACCGACATATTGCATGGCATTCATGCGGCCCGATGGCCCGCTGATGACCGACATATTGCATGGCATCCATACGGCCCGAAGATGGCCCGCTGATGACCGACATACTGCATGGCATTCATACGGCCCGAAGATGGCCCGCTGATGACCGACATATTGCATGGCATTCATACGGCCCGAAGATGGCCATGACCGACATATACATGGCATTCATACGGCCCGAAGATGGCCCGCTGACCGACATATTGCATGGCATTCATACGGCCCGAAGATGGCCCGCTGATGACCGACATGCTGCTTGGCATTCATATGGCTCGCAGATGGCCTGACGATGACCTACAGATGCCCTACAGACAGACCACAGATGGCTTGAGTGCGCAGTTCCCACGGTTATTTCGCTTATGAATATTCATTGTTGATGCTCGGTGTGCGATGCATTAAGATGGTCGAGTGCCGTGGGGTTCCTCTGATGGTAACCGCCTCAGAGGGTTCCACTTTTTTTTATTTGGTGTTTGAGCGCTTCCCGTCGAGCGACTTTTGGAGTGGTTGACCGTTTGTGTTTGTGCGGGGCATGTGCTGGATGGCGTTCCAGGTGTGGGGGCTCGATCTTGGGGCGGTACAGCAGTTGGCGCAGGCGCTGCTTTCGAAGCTGCCCCCTGCCCGGGTTGTGGTGCCTATCAACCTCGGTGTGTGGAACCCTCTCACAAGTCATTGCCACCTGCTGCCCTCGCTCTGAAGCTTTAAAGCTTCAGTCCACATTGTGCTCCTACAACACAAATTTGTACAAATCTTCTGATGGAGTGTGGATCCGGTCATAGGATTAGAACGATTGGGTGCTTGCGGGCTGGGTTCGTGGGTGCGCTGCATGGGTGATATCGATCAGGGGAGCGGGGCATAATGAATTTCCGGCTCGCTGATGGAGAAGAGATGCAAAAGGTATATATGTGGCTGTTCACCTGGTTTGCAGCAGCTATCGGAGAAGTATTTATTTATTTTATATGCATTCTAAATGTCTCATTAGAACCAGATAGTCGCATATGCGAGGAGGGGAAACGGGGTGCTCGCTTCTCAGGTGGTGAGGACATTCATGGAAGTGAATGAGATCCCTGAAGAAAGTTTCCAGCAACTAATTCGGGCAGTAAACAAGAAGCTGTACCCAGGTGCTGTTAATTTATAGCTTAGAAATGCACACCTAAATGTGGGGTATGTGGGTACTAGATGCTACACACCATCATCGGTTTTGTGGTGATACACCGGTCAGGGAGTTTGCAAGAATGGTATTCAAATTATCGAACGAGTATTTACATTGGATATCGGTTGATAATTCGGAATATGAAAGGAACGAAAGCTGCCCAACTTGTCCAAGATATGCAGAAGATATGGGGTCTGCATGTGCTGCTATCCCCTCCAGTACATCTTCGAAGCTATGCTTCGCTGACCATAGAATAACTAAACATGCAATCACGCACATAAATAAATGGCAAACAAGCAGCAACGACAAACTTGAGCACATTCTAATTGGATCTACAAGTGTACTTGGTGTAAGTGGGATGAGAATGATCACAGAGCCTAAAACCTGCAGCTTTCGTGTGCACGATACTTGTTGATCTCCTATAGATAAACTATAAACAGACCTCAACCTGTTCAAATGTTTGATGCATTGGCAAGACGAAGTTGGCCATATCGCGGAAGACAAAAGTGGAAATTCCACTACTTGAAGACTATGTGATGGCGCCAGTAATATGCAGGATGTAGCAATCAAAAGCATTATTAGAATTGAAATAGCTATTTCAAGTTCGCATAAGCGCAGACAACACTAGCGATTGTGAGGCTCCTGTGATGAGGTATCTGTTGAGGCCTTTGTTGCTGCTGGCTCGTGTACCTTCTGCACTTCACTCACTTGGCTTTCCGCATCCACTTTCACCTGCCTTTCACTCACTTCACTTGCGGTTTTCGCTTCTGCCGGTTTTTCATGCACTTTGCTCGTGGCTTCCAGCCCCTTTGGCGTCTCGGTTTTCTTTGTTTCAGAGGCAGTATTTGCACTTGCGAGCGCTTTCAGCTCACGCAGCTCCGCCATCCTCCTGGCCTTGCGCTGCGTCCGGTATCTCTGTGCACACTCATAAACCGCTTGCTTCGAGTGCCCCGCGCACACCTCCTCCACATCGTGGAGTGTTTTCTGGTGTTGCTTCAACACCGTGACGAAGAGCCCTGAGTCCACCCGTTTTTCTGCCGCCTCACGGTGCGCAGCCCTCACTCGTTTGTAAAACAAATCTGAATAGCGAAACAAGTTCTCATCGTTTGGCAGCTCAAAGCCGTGGTCTAGTGACTCGCGGAAGATGATTGTTTGGGTCCCGTTCTCTCGCTCCTTCCAAAAGACAGGTATGAGAATTCCGACGGAATCCTTCACAAGCTGTTCCTGATCCCAGAGAGTGAGCTCCGGCGAACCGTACTCACGGGTGACAACGCAGCCAGGTGGCACGAGGGTAGAGGGCTTGAAATACTCGGAAGAAGGCGGCTCCACCTTGTCACCCTGGAATCCACAAGCTTCTTTCAAAGTACAGGTGTCCAAACTCCAAAGCGAGGAAGGCTGCTATGCCTGGAGCGCGATCAAGAGAAGAAACATAGAGAGCGCAAAATCCTATCACATCACCTGCTGCGTGAAGGCCACACCACATGCGTAGGGATATGAGACGCATGGATCCTTAAAATTAGTCAGGCATAAGGATGCATTAACAGTTGGGACCAGAGTATGCAGTCGTTCGTATCGCTCCGGCGAGCATACATGGTAAGAAACAGCCAATTAGGGCCGTTTGAAGACAGAGATTGAGGAAGAAATATAGCTGTACCGGAACTGCCAGAATGTAATGTGGAATGAGCCTCTGACCGACGTTGTGGAAAATACTAACGATAAAGTCTTTGGAAGGCGTGGATCGATTGGCCATAAGGCTGCCATTTTGCTGATCAGCTTGCCAGTGCGTGAACGTGTGCTTGTGCTGCTCCCCGTGGCCAGTACCGTGTTTGGCAAAGCAGACATCGCACAAGTCGTAGTCTAAACAGTCGTTACAGTGGTGCACAGATCGTTGACAACTTTTTGCACACTCGTCGCAGGCAGAAGCGCCTAACGTGACATACAGGGGTAAGAGCTGACCAGGACTGAATCCAGTCGAACTTCTGTGTCCTTGCGGTCTTGGTGCCAGCACGATATCCCCGCGTCTTAATGGTCTTAATGGCAATACACTGTTTCTCCTCAAGTAAGCCAACATCTCCCCGTCAGAAAATTCTCCCATATTCTCTCCCACTGCCACGGAGACTCCGAATGCGTCCAAGGTCAACCAACAACTGAAGCCTATGCCTAGCCCTGCAGTCAAAGCAGCAGGTGCCGCATACGATGACCTCAGCCGATGAAGGGCCTTAAAAAAGGACATAGTTATCCTCGTTTGTCTCCCCTTAGGATTGAAGCCACTTTCGCAACGTTGGAAGCAACGTTCCAAGGTCGAAGCAAACTGCGTTGAAAACCTTGCGTCGCAACGCGTCTATTTGTTCAGAGCATCTTCGGGTTGACGGCCGTGGGAAATCTGGATTACGAGACACTTGTGGGAATCCAAAAAAATAAAGAAATGTAGCATAAAGATTGTTGATCAACAAGCGTCGTGCAAAATACCGCGACGAAAGCTCACGAAAATATTGTTTTGGGCACCTGTCTATCGTGTCATGTATGCCATACATTGTATGGGTGACACAGTTCAACAGCATCAGCTGTCCACTAGGGGTGCCCAACTAAAGTTGAGCCGTCCAATGTTTTCAGATCGGAAACATCGGAAGGTCCGAAGAGATTCCTGGGGAACAACAAAGGAATGGATCATATTTTGATCTCTGGAATCGTATATGGACTGTCGGATTCGGAAAATTGCCACTGTTAAAAATGAACGGACCAGTTTAAGTTGGGCAGCTCTACTGTCCACACTCCACAGTATTTCAGCCGGAACGTTCGTTAAGAATGTATCGCGCGACCGTATTTCTATTTGCTCCCGCCGCGCGCTGACCTGAGAGCTTTTCCGACTGGAAGTTTGTGCCGATGCCGTCGCGTCGCCTGTGACGCTCACCACTCGACTGTGAAGGGCGAACTTTGACCGCTAGCGCGATGCGTTTTCGGAAATTTTATTTTTTCGAAAGTACACTACGTGGAAGCCCGCTGAGAGCGCTATCTATATTATTAAGTCGCGTAATATGCTCTTTTTGAGCCTTCCGATTCAGAAATGCCGATCTGCCGCATCGTGTCGGCTGTCCTACTGCAGACGTCGGCTGTCCTACTCCAGATTTTGCGAGGAGCTCACAGACGCTGCTCATCTGACCAATCATATTCACAGTACTTCATTAAATTCGTAACTTTTTCATACCCGATCTTCCATTCAGGTCAGGTATTGGTTCGAAAAATTCGAACCAATGATGTTTTAGATTCTAGCCTAAAATCAGGTTATCGTCCGATTGAATCTTAGATGGTTACGGGCGTCAGATCCGGATATTTCCTGGACTCTCATCGTTAATTTTTCCTACTATCCATGAAGCAGGTTCATGGAACCTAATCCAGAATGCCGCGGACCCGCGTATGACGGTATGAGTGTTTGACCGAGCACCCGTTCCAACTAAATAGATACGCGCGCAAAGCGCAAATTTCGAATTCCAGTACGGCGGCGCGGGCGCGGCCCATTGCAATACAAAGCCTCCGCTAACTTATTACCAGAGTTCATTCCTTCACGTGCGCCCCTCCCCCGCGCAGCTGCTGTTGTCCCTGCATTTCTGCGTTGACCATTGTTTTTTCTTCACTTCGTTCCAATTTTCCTAATTCACTTGAATCCATTTTCCTAAGTGCGTACGCTGCAGGTCCATACGTATGTGTGAGTGCATGCGGGGTTGCGTTCGCAGGTACCCCACCAACGAAGGCCGTGCCGGAAAAGTTTTCTTCATTCCTCTCCACGACCACCCACCGTAGACCGACTTTTCGGTGCGCATCCTTCCTTTGTGTGTAACTCCTGTGAATTCCTGCACGCCATCTACATCCAGAACTCCATCAAGGGACCGGACCCGAGAACCGGCGGGCACCACCCGGTAAATGCTTGCCTGCCAGCTTACAGTCAACATCTTTCTCAACGACGATGTATTACGGATGGGACGGGACCCAAGGACCCCTTGCTGTAGTGAATGTCGCAGGTACCCTTTCCCAAGGCATTTAAGACCTTGGGCGATGTAAATGGGTATGTGTTTCTGTCATGTGTATTTTGTTGTTGACTTTTCTCAAGTGTATGTGTTTCTGTAATGCGTATTTTACTGTTGAGTTTTTTTTAAGTGTATGTTTGCTGTTAATTTTGTATTCTGTATTCGTCTGGAGATTGTTGTATCAGATCCGGCGTTTCAGTTGTCGATGTTTTGCTGTTGACTTTTCTCAAGTGTATGTGTTTCTGTCATGTGTATTTTGCTGTTGACTTTTCTCAAGTGTATGTGTTTCTGTAATGCGTATTTTACTGTTGAGTTTTCTTAAGTGTATGTTTGCTGTTAATTTTGTATTCTGTATTCGTCTGGAGATTGTTGTATCAGATCCGGCGTTTCAGTTGTCGATGTTTTGCTGTTGACTTTTCTCAAGTGTATGTGTTTCTGTCATGTGTATTTTGCTGCTGACTTTTATCAAGTGTATGTGTTTCTGTAATGCGTATTTTACTGTTGAGTTTTCTTAAGTGTATGTTTGCTGTTAATTTTGTATTCTGTATTCGTCTGGAGATTGTTGTATCAGATCCGGCGTTTCAGTTGTCGATGTTTGTAGTATGTTTTTTTTCAATTGTTATGTGTAAGTTCAATTGTTTTCATGCTGGGGGACGTGTTCATGGCATAACCATAACCATGGCCCGACGGGTCCCAAGCATCGACCGTGAACCTTTTGGGGGGCATGCCAGTAACGTTCGCTTACCCCGTTATCCTTGGACGAACAACTATTGTTGTTTTGGTGATGATCTGTCGCCCGTCGTACCATCTTTACATGTTGTTTTGCATTTGGGTTGAGGATGTTTATGCGTTTGTGGTATCTTGCTACTATTCGTTTATTGTTTTCCGTAATTGTTCACGTGTTTCTGTAATTGTATCATTCTGTTCATGTGTTTCTGTAATTGTTTACTGTTTGTTATTATGTTTCCACTTTGTTACTGTTTTCTGCGTGTAGCGCGCGGCTGTTCGTTTTCAAATCTTGACATGTTTGTCCTAACTATGTTTTGCCTTGCAGGTTGCTGGAATCTGTATAGGCAGCCCTGACTGGGAGTCCCGGTGCAGGCCCCTATGACAGACCCCTAGGACCAACACTGGACCGCTGACTGATCTATAGGTTCGTGCTGTGACACAAGCTGTGTCACAGGTAGGCTAGTATCCGAGACCGTTGCGAGACCGTTCCGGGTATATCTAGCTTAGGGTTTATTATCTTATCACGAGTTTATCCACACAGTTCGGGACCCTCTGATATCTAGTGAACTAGGATATTCCGGTAGGTCGTGGCCCCATCCACGCTTTATTCCACTTGCTAGTTTGGCCATGATTGGCTAAACGGCCGCTCGGAGAGGTGGTGCGCGTTTGCACGTTTGGGCATTAGTGGAGATTTTGAGATGAGCGGCTTGCGGTGAGCGACTTGAGCCGCAGCTATGGGGTGCCGGCTTGGATTGGGTTTCGTCGTCGCAATGTTCACTATTCGCGGTTCTCTGCTCGCTCTGATCCCGCCTGCTGCCGTGTTTTGGGCTGGTGACCTTGGCACCTTTGACTTCGACGACATCTTCCTTCGCCCCTCGCTAGCATGGCCCGACCGCTCGTTCCGTGTCCGTGACGTCGCATTTTCTCCGCGGCCCTACCCAAACGTGCTGCAGCGTACCGCCTCCCCTCAGGCTTTTCTGGAGATGGGAATGACGACAAGATCCAAGAAGTCCCTCACGAGGGACAGTGACATCGATACCTCTTTGAGGTTGATCGACGGGGTGCGGAACACACCAACGGCGGCTACGCCTTTTGTTCCTACCCCCAACCCTGCATCAAACGTAGACGAGGACGTTGCCGTCAGGCGTTACCTGCAGGAGCAGTCCAAGCTCGTCGACGAGATCTACAAAGCGCGACTCCATCGGGCTTGGGCCAAGAGTATCCGTGAGGATATTCTTGGTGACAAGAAACATCATTTCCGCGGTACGGACGACGCTGGCCTTCTGTCCGACCTGGTGGTGCAGCTGCGTACGGAGTTTCAGTCGGCCGGACTGGAACTGTGTGCCTTTGACCTCGACGACCCTCTGGCTCCAGTGGTCAACAAGGTGAATGGCCTCTTGTACGACGTTCTGGCTCTCGTGGTGGAGAAGCACAGCAACGCCTACGTCTGGCTCACTGGTACCGATTCTTCGACTGACCGAGATGGAAGACGAGCCCTTGTCGACATCATCAAGGGTTGTGTTCCGGTGGCGCTACGAGAGTCGCAGCAGGAGGAGCACGCCGCGTTGCGTTATCCCGCAAACGTTGACCCGCAGCCGATCTTGGCTAAGGAACAACGTTTGGTGCGGGATAACCGAGCTTCCGACTGGACACCGACCGAGGCCACGCGAAAATTGAGCCTCTACACCCGACTCGACCCGACCTTCTACGCTGCGGTGAAGGTCCGCTATCCCATGACCGCTGACTTGGCTCATGTGTCACTGGTTTCGCTCCGTTCCATGGTTGTGGAGATTTACCAGGCTTGGGCACAGACGGGCGGGGGGAAGGCGGCTTCGGGCGCGGACGGCATCTCCGCGCACCTGTCTAGCAGCGAGTACGACGCACTGCTGCAGAAGATCACGGAGCTGAAGGAACTCGTGCAGCGGCAGCAAGGTGAGGCCGCTCCGGTTGTGCGGCAGCAACGGGAGCGGGTGCAGCAGCGGCAGCAGCAGCAGCGGGGGCAGCAGCCGCGTGGGTTCCGTGTGGGGACCCACAAAACCCCACCAGTGGGATTCGACCGCGAAGATCAACGGGCGAAGCCGTTCTGCGGTAGATGCAAGAAGGCGGGAAAAGGTGAGGCGTATCACTTTTACCGCGACTGCCCGTTGGGCGGGCGCCAACACCCGCCCACCTCTGCCGCGGCATTTTGCGTTCCCATCGACGAGGAGGACGCAGAGGGGGTGCACGCACTCGCCATGTGTGCGTTGTTCCAGCAGGCGGCGGATGACGGGGCGGAGTCCTTCGCGCGTGCGGCAGCCGCGTACGGGCCGCCCGCTGTGCTTTGTGCGGGAGCGGTCGGCGGCATCGACGTGTCCGCCTACGGCTTCGCCGTGGAGCAGCAGCCGGCTTCCGAGGGGGATGACATTCTCCGCCGGCTCGACGATCTTGCCGCGGAGGTTCACTCCGCGGCCAACCCGCAGGTGCATTACACTCACGCATCTTTCCCGCCTCCTGCCGGTAACGGGCAGGGGGCTTCGGCTCTGGTGTGCGTGCCCGCCGCAGCGGTGGCCACACCGGAGGAGCAGGTTCCGGCAGGTGGTGCGGCGGCATCGGCATCCGCCGTGCCGGCCCCTGCTATGCCTGTCTCGCAGGGAGAAGATGTGAAGCCCGCGCCACTTCAATCGGCGCGGGTGACCACCACAGCGGACGCGGCCGGTGAGTTTGCTGGATTCGTTCAGACTGTCAACCACGCCGCCGTCCAGCCCATTGACCTCACGGGTTACAACACCGACGACTATGAAGACCTTGCCGACGGTACATTCACGGTAAAGCCGGAGGCTTCGGGCGTCTCAGCTAATCTCTCATCTGCACCTGCACCCCGGGCACCTGGCTCTGGTGGTGCTCTGGGTGACTGGCATGACGGTGCTCCCCGCAGCTACGGCTGTGGGAAGCCTCCGTGGGGGTTCCCCGCTCACACTGGCTTGTGGGGGATGCCGTTTTTGCTTTGCTTCGTTCTCTTGCTTTCCGTCATGGGAGTGGGGACCGCCGCCTACACGGCGGCCAATGACCTCAGCTCTGTGCAGGTATCGGGTCGAGCTGCACCGCAGCCTGTGCTGTGCAGGGGAGATCTCTGCGTCTACTCTGGTATCTCCGAGCTAGACCCCGTCACACTGGATGCGGTGCTGCACTCCCTGGGTGCTGCGGCAGTGCTACTGCCGCCTGACCCGCTGGGAGGCAGTGCTGCGGGATGCTACGGTGAACATTGTGGTGACGGTGCTCCTCTGATCTTTGACCCCGAGTAGTTTTATTCCTGGTTCTGGCAGTGCACCACCTTCTGGTGGTGTGCTGAGATGTGCTTTGACCTCAACATGGTCTTCAATTGGCTTTTACTTTGACTCCTTATATCCGTTAATCTGACTTGCTGGCGCCGTGCCTTTCAGTAGTTTAGCAGGACCTATATGCCTGTATGTTTCTGCACTTGTGCCGGCTAGAGGGTTTCAATTTGTGTATCAGAATTGCACAGTTGAATTAGCAGTTAGGTTTGTCACCCTAGCTCCTACCCTAACTTATCTTAACATTCTGACTCTCCTAGACAGTCACCACCCACAGTGCTGGGGTGGTGTGCTGGAATCTGTATAGGCAGCCCTGACTGGGAGTCCCGGTGCAGGCCCCTAAGACAGACCCCTAGGACCAACACTGGACCGCTGACTGATCTATAGGTTCGTGCTGTGACACACGCTGTGTCACAGGTAGGCTAGTATCCGAGACCGTTGCGAGACCGTTCCGGGTATATCTAGCTTAGGGTTTATTATCTTATCAGAGAGTTTATCCACACAGTTCGGGACCCTCTGATATCTAGTGAACTAGGATATTCCGGTACAGGTTGGTGGAACAGTGACAAACATTACCGTTTTCTTCGGCTACACTTCCTAAGTTAGTTCTTCTAGGTGAGCCTTACTTTCTTTAAGTTGTGCCACCACGTGCAAGTTTCTTTAAATGTTGCTGTTGATGACGGTGTTCTGTCCTTTGTTGACAGTTTAAATGTTTCACCTTTCACTAATTCACTATTTGGTGTTGCAGGCTTGATGTCACAAGACCGGCACGTCTTAGAAAGTAAGCCGTAGGATAGAAGTGTAGTTTGTTTTACAACCGATTGTCATTATGAGTATATTAATTAATAGTTTTTCCCTTGCAGAGTGGCGGGTGATATTGGATAACATGTCCCCGGCTGAAAACCTGTTTCAAGACATTGTTGCTAAGCAGTTTAGGAACACTGATTTGCTTCAATTGTTGCACACCGGTGATGTGTCATCATACTTTTTAATTTTGCTTTTTATTAAAGAGCAGGTTGAAGAGTATGATGACATATGGGATGCTGTGCAAACTGATGAGTTTAGTGTAGGATTTAATGTTAATTATCCCAAAGTCACCCACCAGCAGTTTTACATGCAAGAGCTGTTAACAGCTTCTCAATTTGATAGGAATTGCTACAGTCAGTTTCTACAGTGTTTGAGAGCTGAAAAGAGAGATTTAGGAATGTCCATCAACTTTTATGATAATGATTGGTTCATCGAGCCAGTTCATTATTTCCCCTCTGCATGGGAATACTACACCCGGGATGTAATTTGGCCCGGGGATGACATTTTTGATATATCTGTTTGAATTATTTTGTGGTTACCGTTGACTTGGAGATTTCAAGATTTCCTGCCTGAATTATTGTGTGATTACACGAGATACAGGATATCGCCAGGAGCTATATCAAATCACCATCGGCGAATATGCAACACGGGATCAATCGATTCCAGAAGCACAATTCCAAGGATTCATCGATGATTACGCGGTCACCGTACACCGTGGGGTAAACACCGCCCCACTCCCTCCCGAGTGGGGCCCCCTACGCGGCACCCGGTTTGGAGCATTCTGCATCGTGGGTGAAGGGTACCGTCCGTTAGAGGCGGTGTTGATCCTCATCGACCGAATCCTAGACGTACCTACATTACGAGTCCACCTGTATAGCCGCGGGTTTGATAACGGTCAACGAGATTTTTGTTTCGAACTCTTGGCATTGTTAGAGTTCGAGTTGTACCGCGATCACATCTGGCCTGCAGCCTTCCATCCACCGCATCCGCCTTACCTTCGTCCCGACGTTCCTCCGCGTGTTTTCTACTGGGTGGGAGCGGCGCCCGTCCGAAGTTACGCATGTAATGAAGTTGCGTATGCCGCGAGCTTCTTACCGATCAAATGTGGCAACCAATTCATACTTTGGACACACCGCGAGCAGGCGAGCCGTGAGGTTTTAGCAACCTTCGAACGTGCGTACGCCATGGTCCGTGGCAAGCCGTGTTTTGATCACACTAGACTCGCCTACGAGGAAGAGAGATGTCGCGCTTTTTCATTGCGCAACTATGCACAAGTGAGAGATGCTTTTGACCGAATTCCAACCGACCTGCCTCCGGCTATACTCGACGACGCCTTGCGATTGTATATGGGCTCCATCTTTGCCTCACCGGTTTTTACAAGAATCTCTCGCCGGGATCCTATGCCACACATGCTCCATACCATTACCGTCACCCACGTGAGCTAAATGAGTAAATTTTGTACTTTCTATTTTATGTGCTTATTTGTCCGGGTTTCACATATCTTTTGCAGGCACATCTGTAAAAAATCATAAGCTTATTTGACTACTATGCACTAATCCGCCTTTCGACATGGGCGATGCTCCGCCACCGACCTTAATCGAGGCGGCTACCCCCCATCGACCGCTTCCCGACCTCAACGCCGCACTCTCCGATGCGTCACCATCGCCTTCACCGGCATTCCGACGCCGCCATGTTCCCATTACTTCCCCGGGTCCATACGCCATATCTCAGCCGACGCCTTCCTCTCACACATCCTCCTTTACCGCGACCGGTCTGAGCGGAGTTATGAGGAATGGGAGACGGGGAAGGCCTCCATCGAGATACACACCACGTACCCGACGGAGAATAGAGCAAAGTGAAAGATACGCCGTTAATAGCCGGGCGACAACCCCGCCGACATCCGGCGCGGTGCGTACTCCTTTGTCGGCATCACGCGAGTTCCGAGGGCGTCATTGAACAACCACACAAAATGTCAGCCCGATGCCCATTTTGAATTTCGATATGGCAAGCGACGACGACGGTGAGAACGAGCTGCCCGATATAGTTGACGGTTCTTCCGATGAGGAGGATGAGGAAGACGGTGTGGATGACATCCTTGACGCCGCACTCCAGTCGACGCCGTCGCCTTTGCCCGGATCCGCTCGACGACGCTCGATTTGCCCTCTACACCATACTCCTCTTTCCGCTTCGATTCCGATCAGACATGTTGGGAACCCGCTTTCCCTTCGAGGCGTTGAACAAATGGAAGTCCTCGAGCGTGACTTCCGGTTTGCGAACGCTTTCACGCAAGTCCTCAGAAATGCAGGACCCGCCTTCATTCCCGACGACCCAGCGGACCAGAGAGCTCTCACCGCTCTTGAAGAAGGACAAGTCTTGACTCCCGAAGACCCGGCGGTTCATGGCATTCTCACAGGTGTGGCGGATAGCGAGGCAACCATCACGCAGGATATACAACTTTTCGATGTGAACGAGCCCCGTTATGCCGCACTATTAAATGTGGAGCATTGGCACAACGACACCGCTGGCCGGCATCTTTTGCCTGGACATATGGACGTCGCGTGCTCCGATTGCGGGGCACTCCATTGGATAGGGGAAAAGATTAAGACTAGAGCTGTTCAAAGTCCCCGATTCAAGTGTTGTGGGAATGGCGATATTTATATGCCATGGGCGGTCCCCCGCCAAGACGAGGTCCCCGCTATCACCGACCTTTTCAAACGCTCTGATCGTGTCCAATCCCATCGAGTACAAAACTTTTTCAAGCACGTCCGCAACTACAATTCCGCTTTGGGATTCACATCCATGCGGGTCAACGTGGACTCCAGTATTTTGCCCACTTCCGCGAATCCCGGAATTTACACCTACAAGATTCAAGGCTCCGTGTCTCACCACATCAGCCCTCCCGAGCCGCAAAGCGGCTACCGTCCTGGGTTTTCACAGATCTATTTCATGGAAGGTGATTATAATACCCTTCGTAAATTCTTTCCGCCGTCATATTTTTCTTTCTTGCCTTTCTCCCGTGGTGTATCATTCGTCCTTAAACCACGCGATTTGCCATCTATCACAGGTGATCCGGAGAGTGAGGCTGAACATCGCATGGCGCAAGGCCCTCGATCTGGGCAAGATCAAGCTCGGCGTGCGTGGGAGGGTCTGGATCCGGCCACCATGATGGACCTGCAGAATGCACTGCACGACAAGAACCCTTACGTCAGGCAGTACAAGCGGCATGCCGAGAATATTCGTAGACGAGGGGATGCGGAAGATCTCCGTTTGTACATTTGTGCGGATGTCAAGTTCGCGCAGTCTGAAGACGCTCACCGTGGAACGTATAATAAGCCTTCGGCGCCGGAGGTGGCCGTGATTATGCCCGGTGATGCGACCGCTGAGAATTCCGCTTCAAAAAAACGGGACATATCGTTGAAACTGCGGACTGGCGGTCTACATAGAATTGCCGAGACACATTGCGCATACGATTCGTTCGCTCTCTTACCCGTTGTTGTTCCCCCATGGCGACCACGGTTGGCAGATCGGTATCCCGAAGGGACCCATTATCCCACCAGGCTCGACCGTGAAGCAAAAGACCGTCACGGCTTTGGAGTTTTACAACTACCGGCTGCGACTTCGCGATCGTGACTTTTCTCTTCTGCACTCCGCGGGCCGGTTGTTTCAGCAGTACGTTGTCGATATGTACGCCAAGATCGAGCAGATGAACCTGAACTACGTATCTTACAATCAGAAAAAATTGCGAGCAGACTGCTATCAAGGTAATTTGTCGACTCCCTAAACACTTTTCGCCGATTTTCCGCATTATTTCACTCAGTACCGTTGTCATTTCGAGTGCAGGCCTCTCAGACGCCGTGTCCATTAACGACGTCGTGGATGGGAGTGCTATCGGCAAGCGCGTTATACTGCCCTCGAGCTTTACGGGTAGTCCCCGAGACATGCACCAACGGTACCAAGACTCCATGGCACGCGTGCGGCATTTCCACAAGCCGGATTTGTTCATCACCATGACGTGCAACCCGAAGTGGCAAGAGATTCTCGATGCCCTCCCGCCTGGACAAACGGCGGCGGATCGTCCAGATATTGTGGCTCGAGTGTTCCACATGAAGCTCGAGGCATTGCCGGTGGATCTCGGCATCAAGGGAGCTCGCGGTGCCGGAGTCTTTGGGCGCGTGGTGTCATTCGCATGGGTCGTGGAATTCCAGAAGCGGGGCCTCCCGCATGCCCACATACTTCTCATTCTTCACCCTGGTGATAAGCCGATGCCCGATGCCTACGACCAGTACTGTTCTGCTGAGATACCGGACCCCGTGACACAACCGCTATTGTATGCCACCGTGAGCTCCTGTATGATGCATGGTCCTTGCGGTCCTTCGAATCCGTCCTCGCCGTGCATGCAAGACGACCGATGTCCCGGCGTGTGTTGCAAAAAGTTCCCACGCGTGTTTTGCGAACTGACGCACTCCTCCGCCGAGGGTTTCCCTGAGTACCGGCGGCGGGACAATGGTCGTCGAGTGCCACCGAGAAGTGAGGGCCAACGCGAGTTCGACAATCGCGACGTCGTCCCGTACAACCCTTTTCTTTCGGAGAAGTACGATTGCCACATCAACGTGGAGATCTGCACCACTATCAAGTCCGTCAAGTATCTGTACAAGTACGTGTATAAGGGTCATGACAAGATCATCGTGGAGATCCGTCGGGCCGAGTGTCCTGAGGGGACGGGCCCTCAAGGGGACGCGGAGGAGGTACATTTCCGACCCTGTAACTTCATTATTGACCCTGTAGCTCAATTTTTTACCCTGTAACTTTTTTCACTTTAACTTCATGTCTGAGCCTGTAACTTCATTTATGACCCTGTAACTATATTTATGACCCTGTAACACGTGATTCGGCAACTTTTACAGGCCATCCGGAACGAAGTCGCTCAATACCAGGAAGCCCGTTATATTGGCCCCGTCGAAGCATGCTGGCGCATTTTCAGCCTTCCTATGCATCCTGTGAAGTGAACTTCAATAGCCTACTAAAAGGCTCGACAGCATCTTGGGAGAAGCGGGCAATTCCATTCGATGGCACTGGCGTTTGCCCCAGCTTCTGGCCAACGAAACGTGTGGGAATTTTGGAAAGAAATGAGATTCCATATTTCGATTCTCCTGGAACCCTTGGCGCTGTTTTTCCTGAGTATTATTCCAGCGCCAAGGAAGCCATGCTTCTCATGCTTGACTATGGCACTATGAAGCCCCTGACTGGCAGATTCAACTATCCGCAGTTTGATAATGCTCGTGAGCGCAACCGCATTTTTTCCCACTTAGAATGGGGTGGTGTCGCTCATAAGAAGCTCTCACGCTCGTGTAATAATAACTACACAGCTCCTGTGACGTTCACCCTTGGCCCTCGCTACAGGTACGCTATTTGCTCGCAGAATATGAATATGAAGAATTTCGTGAACATGATCCTCCTCCTGCTGTCTTTCCTGACAGCAGACCTTGTGCAGGTACACAGAACCTGCTGACTCCGCATGGCCTCGTTGGGGGCTCTATCGTCCCAAGGACGAATTTGTTGTGTCGCCTCCTACAGCGCGCTACCCTTTCGGTCAATTCACCCAAGCCTACAACTCTTGGGTTGGGCAAATGAAGAGGCTGCGCTCGCTTGTTTTTGAACCCTTGCACCAAATTGACTTTCTTCAAGAGTGTCTAACGACGGAAAGTGAGGCTGCGCGTGAAGCAGGGATCCCCTTTCATAAGGGGTACCCCATGTTCGCAATCTTATTTCACGAAGGATTTTAGTGCTGTCATTCACGCTGACAAGGGTGACTTGCAGAACACCCTAACATGCCTCAAAAACCTTCACCAAATCCCTACAAGGCATGGGAAGCCTCTTGGTGCTGTCGAAGGGGGGGACTGGTGCCAGGCCTCGCATCGTTGTGGTTTTCAGATCCACGACGAGGATATCTTTTTCTTTAATGCAAACTTTCGTCACGCTTGCTCGGAGGTGCTGCTGACAGGAGATGCTCACCGTTGGTGCTGGGGGGTGTATGCCAACAAAAAAAGCATCACGAATGCTTGGAAGTAGAGTAGTCCCCTTATCTTTGATACTTTCTATGTAATATGATATGCATTACGCTGCACTTCTTTGTATTTTTAGGTTTAGGTTTGTTTCCTAAACCTCCTTCTTTCAATACCCTTGCTTAGGTTTAGGTTTGTTGCCTAAACCCTTATCTTTCCTACCCTTGGAAAAAAAAAACCTAACATAGTATTACTTTATCTATTTCCAGTTCACAATATCCAATATCACTTATACTTATTCTTATCCCTTACCTTAGGTTATCCCGCCCCTTTGTATACTCCCTGCACTCCTTATCATAACTTATATAACTTATTGCACTCCTTATTATTCTCGCTGTTATTTATCATACATGGGTTGCATCATTATCTTCACACCGTAGCATAACTTTCAAGCGCCTGGGTATTGTGTGGTGCAGGCTATTCGTCCTATGGGGGTTGTTGGCAAGGCCAACGAAGTGTCCTTCTTTTTATTATGTGGACTTTACCGCCGGAGTCGCCAAGGCACGTCCTTCAGCTTCAAGCCTGATCCGTCAGATACTACCTTGATGAAAGTTTGGGGAGGTAAGAAGACCAGATCCAATCAGAAAAAAAGGGAATATATGAATTGGCCAAGTAGGGTAGACTCTTTGACTGAAAAAGATTTTCGGCGTCGTTACAAAATGAGTAAGAAAGCTTTCGAGGATTTGGCTCAGAAAATTTCAACTTATTGCGGAGACAAGCCTAGCAGGCGCCAAGCTCTTGGAGGTAAACACATTCCTTATTATAGGCATATGTCTTTGTCAGTGACTCTACGTTATTTAACTGGTGGACAAATTTATGATATTATTGACATTCATGGGATTTCATCATCACAGTTTTATACTATGGTTTGGCAAGTTGTCAACGTGATGCCAAAGGTTTTGCCGATTGACTTTCCAATGACTAACCAAGTGGCGCTTCAAGAGCTATCCAAGGGAATGTTTCACAGATCTAATGGAACTATGCAAGATTGTGTCGGTGCTGTAGATGGTGTATGTATCGAGATTCGAGCACCGAAAAAAAGGGAACATGTCGACGCCAGATCTTTTTACAATCGTAAGGGATTCCACAGCTTAAATGCACAAGTTGTATGTGATGGCAAGCGTAGGGTTACATATGTTTCACTCCCGGCTAAGGGAAACACCAACGACTCTCTCGCCATCACCATGACCAGTTTCGGAAAAGCCCTTATCGCTGGGAGATTGCCTTCTCCATTTTACATTATGGGTGACGAGGCATACAAAGGTATTGCACCAGACTCCATCATCACTCCTTACCCTGGAAAGATGCTTCCGAAATCACAAGATGATTTCAATTACTATCAATCAGTCACTCGAAACAATATCGAGTGTACCTTCGGCATTATGTTTCAACGTTTCGGTATTTTGCACCGCCCACTTACTTGTAGCTTACTTGGAACCAAGCTCAAGCCAGGGGATAAGTCAAAGAATGCCCCTCGCGAAACACCAGGCCGAGCTGTGGCTTTATTCCTTGCTTGTTGTAGCCTACACAACTATTGTATCGACACTTCCGATGAGAGCGCACAAGAGCTTGAATCACCTCCCCGCACGCCATTCACCATTGCTGAGAATGGTGCCCATGAGTATGATCAACGCCCCGCAGAGGATTCTCGCATATGGACTACTAGTGATATCCTTTCAGCGGAGGCCCTCGATGGGGGGAAAAGCGATCTCACGGATGCAGAGGAAATTGTATTATCTCGAAATTATCGAGGCGATCGCCGTGACAAGTTGGCTCAGCATGTCAAAGATTTGGGAGCTGTGCGACCTCCTCATTCCGATTATACCAAAAGAGTTACCTTTGCATAAGCTACACCCTAGATTTATGATGCTTTAGATGTATGGTATGGTTATGGATTATGGTTATGGACAAGTATTTTCATTATGTATTCTAATATGTGATAACATTTCAATTCGTATGTTGCCATTCAATGTGTCAATATTTCACAGCGCCCCACTCGAGACGCCTCTCGATTTAATATAGCATTATTTCACAGCGCCTTACCCGAGACGCATCTCGATTCAATATGCCAATATTTCACACCGCTCCACCCGAGACTCATCTCGATTTAATATAGCATTATTTCACACCGCTCCACCCGAGACGCACCTCGATTCAATGTGTCAATATTTCACATTGCTCCACCCGAGACGCCTCTCGATTCAATATGCCAATATTTCACAGCGCCCCACTCGAGACGCCTCTCGATTCAATATGCCAATATTTCACAGCGCCATACCCGAGACGCCTCTCGATTCTATGTGTCAATATTTCACACCGCTCCACCCGAGACGCATCTCGATTTAATATAGCATTATTTCACAGCACCTTA
>LGRX02028579.1:0-25262 GCA_001247695.2 Cymbomonas tetramitiformis
ACGCCCCCCAGGCAGGCCGGAGAACACCCGCAGGGAGGATGTGGGGGAAATCCACCTCATAGAGGTGGCCTTCACGTGGGACACGCGCTGGTATGCGTCCCTTCACGACAAGCTCAACAAGTATGAGCCTCTTATGGAGCTACTCAGATCCAAAGGCTATAAAGTATTCTTTCACCCGATGGTTTTCGGAACCACGGGGTCAGTGTATGAACACAACGCAAGGGCTCTCACGCAACACCTCGGCTTCAACAAGAAGGAAGTGGAGGCCCTCCTCAAGAAAATCAGTAGCATCGCGGTGGAATGGGCTGCCAAGATGTTGATTTCACACAGCAGGTCGGAGAAGGAGAAGGCTCTGAAAAACAGTAAGAAGCCGCCTTGATTGTGCATGTGATTAGGGGCAGGCGTAACAGCTGTGCACCTTCAAATATCACGCTTCCAGTAGGAAGAGTCACATTTTTTTCTTTTTTCTTTTCCGTCAGAAGTTCGAGGGCCGGTTTTTCGTCCCCTTTTGGAACATCAAACTGTCCTCCGTCGCTGAACTTCTCTTGAAGGCTGTTCAGCAATGCGTGCAGGCACGTGGATCCAGCAGAAAGGCACGCCGCCCATTCTCAAGCTGCGGCGCGCACCGGAGTGTTAAGATATAGGGAGGTGCACGGCTAGAAATAATGCATGACACCGTGACGGGACCACGGAAACGGGCGCGTTGCGTCAACGCCCCCAGCCCCCCTGCCTCCCCCTGCGGACTTGGTATGTGTGGCGGCAGCCACATCAACAACGCAAAGATACGAGACAAAGCAACGATCATGTGCGGCGGCTGCAGCTGCGCAATGCCATACTTCAGCAGCGCACGGGCCCCTCGGGAATCGATGCCGCAAGACTTGCACATGCTTCGCGCTCGCCAGTGTGTATACTGTCCCAAGTGTAGACCTGCGTGCCTGTTTCGCTAGTGTACACTACAGTGCACGAACTCGACGCATCATGCTGGCAGCGGCCTGGTCAGGGGAGGCTCTTGTGATCATTGCAGAGTCAGATGTGCACACAGTGCTCTCATTAGTCGGCACTCTGGGCATTGTGTCAGGCATGGCAACATGATACAAGGCCTCTGTAGCACTCCAAGCGTATCCAATAGTCGATAGATAGCGTGCAGAATCATGCCGACGATGCTTCTCGATATCACGCTGGCGATCCTCCGGAGAGAGCTTCACCCTAGGTTGGTGCTAACGCATAACGCGTTAAAACGTGCACCCCCTTTTGGCGTTATAACGCGCCTTAAAACGTGCACTCTGCCCCCCATACTTAAACCCCCCATACTTAAGCCTCCCAGCGGCCAGCGCCCGCTGTGACTGTGAGACTCCATTCGAAATCTGATCGAGGGGTTGAGAGTTTGAGACGCGTAAATTCGATCGGATATCGAATGGTTTTACACACATCCAATAGGTTTTACGGCTTCATACGGCTTGACTACTCTTTATTTCTACAGTGTAAGACACCACCATCTTCGCTGTTAACTGCCTATCCCATACACACCAAGAGTTTAAGTAATATATAGTAGGCAAAGATGGTGAGACCGACCGCACCCGTGAAAGAGACTGCCACAAAGTTCTTCTACCGATCGTAGATAGATACTATCTACCTACTACATCGGTATCGATAGCACCGTTATCTATCGGTATGAAGTAGGTATCGATACCGACTATCGGTAGGTATCGGTACCTACTATCGGTAGGTAGTAGGTATCGTCGGTACCGATAGTAGATGATACCTACCGACCGATAGTCGCGCACTAATTGCAAACGTGCAAAGTTTTTATCATTGTCCACAGTCCTAGTCAATCGTACTGTAAAAACAATCGTGTGCGCCTTTGTAAAACGATTAATTTAGTTCCGCCAGGATCTTCATTCTTCTATCAAAACCATGCGCTCATGATTATGGTAGCAAACATATAGCGAACTTGCATACGCATTGCAATTGGACATATAGCTGGAGAAACAAATGACAGCTACATCATCACTGTAGCTAGCATTGGTAGCATGTGCAGGATGCCCGGGGAGTGATCTCACCGGGGGATTAGCCCACAATCATGCTGCCACCACTGTATATATTTTCATCAAACTCCAACAGAACGATCGAAAGTGAGTCGCACCCGATACCCACTCGAAGAATCGTCAAGAAAGTCCGTTTTCATCCAGGCATGGAGGTGAACATGCATGAAAGGTTTTGTAGAGACATGTCACACACCCGACAAACGAGGAGCTTTTGAAAGATAGGGATGCGTGCAAAAGGATGACCGAATACTCTCGAATTGAAACAACACCACCACCAACAACAACAACAACAGTATGCATGATAGCGCACGATGCCGTGGCCGTCAAATGAAATCAATCTTGCTCATCTATGTTTAGGAGTCCCCAGGTTTTACCACACACCATTTGTGTCACTAGTATGCGTTCTTAATTCGCCCCTGTTCGTATGTTTGAGAATATGTTGGCAACGTAAATCATTTGTTCAACCTATCAGATTTCAGAAAGCACACATTCGAGCACGAATTCATAAATATGTTCATTGCATAGCGACACCATCTTGGACGAGGCATCTTATCGTTCGTAAAGCATTGCACGGTTACCGAAAGATATTTTCAGAGACCACTGTACATAGCATAGCAGTTAATGTGTGACGGCCGCTAGCCGGTGAAATGTGAGCGTCGGCGAGGTCAAGGAGGACCGACCTCGAGCAACAAGAGGCTACTAAAGTACACCAACGACGCATTGCTCGCACAGCTGGCCGCGAAGTGCGTATGTCATGTGCCATAACGTAAGCGCAGAGATGGAAACATAACTCGCGATTGATACAATTCGAGCAGCACTGGGTGGGCGAGTATTGCACCACCGTGCTCGCCTATACGTCTGGGGAGGGAGGCAGTGTATTTCTTTCGGGCTATCTCAGCACTGATCTAACTATGTGAGAATTCAAGTATGTGGCCGCGGTACTAATCATAATCAGACAAGCTTTATCATATTATAGCATATGGTTATGATCCACTGCGCCATCCGTGGTCCTTCAAATCACTAGATGTGCGCGCCTCACAGGTGTAGGTGATATTACATGTTCTGCATTTGTGTAGGCCTGAATACAATATTGCTCAATTAATATGAGGGGAGCATGCGGGGTCGTTAATGTAACAAAGCCCTGAACCACCTGGCAGACCTCCTCCTATAGCCGCCGCTCTATCTACTTTGAATCAATAGGATTTCATACTGTTTTAAAACGAGTTCTTCCGATATATTTCTGCTTACTTACACAACGCAAATATTTGCATTGCAACACAAATCATGTGTTCCATTGACTCCAATATGTTGTTGTTGCCCACTTTCATGACCATGTCCCTATCGGTGTCAAATTCAAAACTAATAAAGTTCTAAAGCCCTATGATACAATACTGTCGACAAGTTCTTTGACAGCACGAGCTGTCTCCTCGACTCTGCAATTGCTCGGTATCACATAATTTGCACGGCTCCTCTTTGTTTCATCTGGCATCTGCACAGACACGCTAAACGGCATGAGGCTCGCCGACAACAGCCAGTCCACTATTATCCCAGCAGATGTAAGAAGCATTCAGGAACTTTACAGTTGTTTGCATACCAAATCAAATGCAAAGCAACGTGGATGGATGATAATATGTGCTGATCATTGCGGTGAAGACTGCCGGTCCCAGGGTAACTGGAGGTACCATTGACACACTGAACGGCATGAGGCACTCCGACAAAATCCAGCCCACCGTCATCCCAATGGATGTGAGAAGCACTTAGGAATAGGGTGGGGCCGTGGCAAGATACCATACACTTGGACACACCCCAAACCAAGGTTAAAGCAGACCCACCACACACATGAATCACAGCCAAAAAATGTGGGGTAGCCGGGATTTCATCCAACTTTGCACTGCAGGTCCATTACGGAAATATTCCATGTCGGTGTTTGAGCCCAGGCAAGCTTAAGGTTTCAAACCAAAGAGGGGATCCCCAGCTGCAGTGCACGCTCCACCAAGGTCTCCCCTACTGGCTCTGGGCACCCCAAAAACATGCCAAATGTCGCCGTCATGGACATCTGATGGGAAAAGACCAACTACGGGAACCTAAGTGCTCGTAGACTTGGGACAGCGCTTGGGCATTCTGGCCGTGGCGCGGGTGGGCAAGCTCTCTTGAGACCAGGCTGTAGGCGGCAGCGGGGTGATGTGGGGTGTGGGCTTGGTGGTGGAGGGGTGGCTCGATTGGCGGGGGTGAGCCGGCTCCAGAGACACAGCAGCAGTGCGCCGGCAGGACCGCCGCAGAGGGGCTCAGGTGGCCCAGTGAGGCTCAGGGAGCAGAGGGGTGGTCTTGCGCGTGGGCTTGGTGGTGGAGATATGGCTCGCGCAGATCGGGGGGCAGGGATGGACCGGCTTCAGGCACAAGGCGGCAGTGCGCTGGTGGTGCAGATGCAGAGGGGCTTGGGTGGCTCAGCGAGGCTTAGGGGGTCCCATTCTTCACTAGTGAGCTCCGGAGAATCCGGATGAGTGTCCCGAAGTGTGTGCTGAATCCTTTGATCCCCGGCGTGGGTACATAGTGCAGTCTCCTGTGGCTACGGGGTGCCAAAGGAGTCGCAAGGATAAGCATACACACACTGAACGGCATGAGATCGGCCAACAAAAGCCAGCCCACCATCATCCCAGTGGATGTGAGAAGCAAATCAGGAGCAGGGCGGGGCCGTGACAAGATACCACAAACTCATACATGTTCCCAACCCTGATGCAAAGCAGCATGGAAAGATGAAACGATGTGACCGATCATCGCCCAACAATTGTTGGTCTCTGGGTAACGGAGTAAGCGGACCCTGCTGGCATGCCCCCCAGTGGCTCCCGGTCGATGGATGGGACCTGTTGGTCCATGGTTATGTCATGAATGCAGTCACACCACACAGCATGGACACCCCATGTCAAAAAAGGAAACATGCGGGCACCTAAGTGCTCCCCACAAAATTCAAGGGAAAACACAGAAGGTGTACATCACCACCTTCTGCCTCTCCTCGCAGCACGACAGACGAATCTACCGAGCTCTCCAAGAGGCAGTGCCCGCCAGAATGGCACCACAGGGATAACCGCCTCCCAAAACCCACTTCCACCCGGCGGCCGTCCCCATTCACAGCGATCCGCCAGTACTCATATAGGCCAACACACACACTGAATGGCATGAGATCGGCCAACAAAAGCCAGCCCACCATCATCCCAGTGGATGTGAGAAGCAAATCAAGAGCTTCTCAGCAAGTCATCATACTTATGGAATCTACCCGATCCGGGTGGGCGTTTTGTGCCTCGCTCGCACGGGCCGCACAGGGAATGTAATCGGGAGCATCATTCAAGAAGGGGGAGAGAGCCATGGGAGAGACTGGTGGGAGAGGAGGGGGTGAATGCGAAGAGAACGGGAGAGAGCAAAGGAGAGTTACCGAACCGCAAGATACCTAGACACAGACCCATGCCACAGCTTGACTGCCAACGGGACCTTCCTGCGGCCCTTCCTTGTTTAATAAATCGTTAGCCAAGGAGAGCTTAGCAGGATTCGAGAACTCTAGGCCAATAAGCCAGAACTGCGCACCTGCACCTGATACCTTGGGCGCGGACTCGACCTTGCTCTTGTGGGAGGGGCATATGGATGGTGGTTGCTCGGGTTGCGGGTGTGAAGAGGGGTATGCTCCGGTCTTTACTCTGGGTGTCTGTCATTTGACAGTTCACTCAGCTTTCAGACTAGTGCATAGGGGTGAGAATGAGAGAGAATAGTCGGAGCACACAAGGCCGGCCGTGAGTCATCTCGCATACACTGGATGGCATGAGATCGGCCAACAAAAGCCAGCCCACCATCATCCCAGTGGATGTGAGAAGCAAATCAAGAGCAGGGCGGGGCCGTGACAAGATACCACCAACTCATACATATTCCCAACCCAGATGCAAAGCAGCATGGAAAGATGATATGATGTGACCGATCATCGCCCAACAATTGTTGGTCCCAGGGTTACGGAGTAAGCGGACCCTGCTGGCATGCCCCCCAGTGGCACACGGTCGATGCATGGGACCCGTTGGTCCATGTTATGAATAGGCACACATTGAACGGCATGAGATCGGCCAACAAAAGCCAGCCCACCATCATCCCAGTGGATGTGAGAAGCAAATCAAGAGCAGGGCGGGGCCGTGACAAGATACCACCAACTCATACATATTCCAAACCCAGATGCAAAGCAGCATGGAAAGATACGTTGTGACTGATCATCGCCCAACAATTGTTGGTCCCAGGGTTACGGAGTAAGCGGACCCTGCTGGCATGCCCCCCAGTGGCACACGGTCGATGGATGGGACCTATTGGTCCATGTTATGGATAAGCACACACTGAACGGCATGAGATTGGCCAACAAAAGCCAGCCCACCATCATCTCAGTGGATGTGAGAAGCAAATCAAGAGCAGGGCGGGGCCGTGACAAGATACCACCAACTCATACATATTCCCAACCCAGATGCAAAGCAGCATGGAAAGATGATATGATGTGACTGATCATCGCCCAACAATTGTTGGTCCCAGGGTTACTGAGTAAGCGGACCCTGCTGGCATGCCCCCCAGTGGCTCACGGTCGATGCATGGGACCCGTTGGTCCATGGTTATGCCATGAATGGATAAGCACACACACACACACACTGAACGGCATGAGATTGGCCAACAAAAGCCAGCCCACCATCATCCCAGTGGATGTGAGAAGCAAATCAAGCGCAGGGCGGGGCCGTGACAAGATACCACAAACGCATACATATTCCCAACCCAAATGCAAAGCAGCATGGAAAGATGATACGATGTGACCGATCGTCGCTAAACAACTGTTGGTCTCTGGGTTACGGAGTAAGCGGACCCTGCTGGCATGCCCCCCAGTGGCTCCCGGTCGATGGATGGGACCTGTTGGTCCATGGTTATGTCATGAATGCAGTCACACCACACAGCATGGACACCCCATGTCAAAAAAAGGAAACATGCGGGCACCTAAGTGCTCCCCACAAAATTCAAGGGAAAACACAGAAGGTGTACATCACCACCTTCTGCCTCTCCTCGCAGCACGACAGACGAATCTACCGAGCTCTCCAAGAGGCAGTGCCCGCCAGAATGGCACCACAGGGATAACCGCCTCCCAAAACCCACTTCCACCCGGCGGCCGTCCCCGTTCACAGCGATCCACCAGTACTCATATCAAGGTCAAAGAACACAGTTCAGGCGCCCTTAGACCAGCACCCGGAGTGGGTCTGTGTCAAGGCGGATGCCAAGAATGCCTCCAGTGCAATGCACCGTGAGGCGATGTTTGAGGCTATTGAGCAAGAAGAAAAAGAAGAAGAAGACAAAGAAGAAGATCAGGAAGGGGAGACTTCTTGACCGGTTGCTTCGCAGATGGGATACAGGTGCGAGGGGGGAGCTGGACTACATCGATGTCCTGGGAGTGCCAGTGGGGAAGGTAGAGGCGGTCAGTGCGGAGATGATGAAGAATGCAGAGAAAATGTGTCATTTTGCCCATCTTGAACAAGCTTGGGCACGCGCAGGCCCAAGGGTTCCTGCTTCGCTTCTGTGCCAACCCGAGGCTGGGGTTCTGGCCGTGGGATGGGCTTCTGTGCCAACCCGAGGCTGGGGTTCTGGCCGTGGGATGGGCCTGAATAAGGCGGCGAGGGTGAGCGGTGCGGCCCGAGCGGTGCGGCCTGGTTTGGTGGGTTTGTGCAAGTCTGGGAGGACATGCGGGAGCTCTTTCCGACGGTGATCGTGGGTGTGGAGGACCTTGGGGCAGAGAGCAACTTGCTATAAGTCAATATGTCTTCGCAAGCGGCCATGCAGAAGGTGTCGGAGGCGAAAGGGGTGGTTGAGGAGACGAGGGGAGCAAATGAGCATTTGCCACCGCAAGTGCCAAAGGCGGACGACGTCAAGAAGTCGAGTGATTACAGCAGGTCTCAAAAGCGTGCCCACCGGGTCTATGCTGTTGTCCTCCACTCTGCGGATTGGCTTTGGCTGGCTGGGCATGTAGGGGGCGCCTCGGCTCCCCTGGCTTTTCTCAGTGACCTACAATAGCATTGGGCCGGCGTTCTTGCAGGGTGCTCCGTACTGCCCAGCCTTGGAGCTCAGTTTGGGTGGCCCTACGGCACACTCTTCATGTGGAGCAGGCCCTCCTTGGCTGGGTGTGGGAGTGCCCCGATTGTGGGGGAGAGCTGGATCCCACGGAGACACACTTGTCGGCATGCATGAGGGAAGCAGAGGGCGGTGGAGGAAACTGGTACTCTTTCATTCACCACAAACTGCAGAGGGTGCTGTTCGAGGTGGCCAAGTCCGCTTTTCCGTTGGCGTCTGGGTTGCACGATGATTTCGTGGGCCACCTCATGTACTCACCAAACCATTGCCCGGACGTGATAGTGTTGGATGCGGAGGGACCGGGTCAGCATGTGCTGTTTGATGTGGCTACAGCGCGGCCGATGTCGGATGCACACCTGGGAGCGGCCATGATGGCCCCCGGGGCAGCGGCAAGGAAGGTGGAGGAGAGCAAGGTAGCAACATACGGGGATGTGTGCCCGCATCACTTTGTACGCTTTGGAGTGGAGGTGTACGGGCGGCTAGGGCCTGCGGCGTATGGATTCCTACGGAAGACACAGCGGCGCTTCAGGGAGCGGCGGTACATGGAGGAGAATGCAAAAGGAGGAGAGCATATGGATGGCGATGGAGGCGAGGACGGGGACAAAGAGGCGGCACATGGCGGTGCCCTGGGGTGGAAGGAGAAGTGGACCCGGCTGCTTTCTTTCGCGCTTGCACGAGGGGTCGCGGAGCTGATCCTCAGACGGGCTGTGGGGCGGTGTCCGGCCGGAGGTGGGTGGCGCTGGGCTGGAGGAGGAGGTGTGAGAGGAAGCATGGGCCCCGACCTAGATCGAGGCTCTCGGAGAGCATGGAGGGTGTGCGGCAGGAGGCGGAGCATCTACGGTGGCGGGTGCGCAAGATCAGATGGGGGCGATTCAGTTTATCATTCTCAGCCCCTTGGGACAGCCCTTGGGAATATTGGCTGTGTCGTGGGTGAGTGAGCTCTCTTGAGACCAGGATCTAGGGCACGTAGAGGGCAGAGGGGTGATCCTGAGCGTGGGCTTGGTGGTGAAGAGATGACTCGAGTGGCTCGAGGGATAGAGATGAGCTACAGCAGCAGTACACCGGCAGAGCATTCGCAGAGGGGCTTAAGTGGCCCAGTGAGGCTCAGGGAGCAGATGAGGTCTGAGCGTAGGCTTGGTGGTGGAGAGATGGCTCGAGCAGCTCGGGCGGCAGAGGTGAACCGGCTCCAGAGACACGGCAGCAGCGCGCTGGCAGTGAAAGTGCAGAGGGACTCAGGTGGCTCAGTGAGGCTTGGGGGTCCCACTCTTCACTAGCGAGCTCCGGGGAACCCGGATAAGTGTCCCGAAGTTTGTGCTGAATCCTTTGATCCCCGGTGAGGGTACATAGTGCAGCCGATCCTTTTTGGTTATGTGATGCCAAAGGAATCACTCCAAGAATAAGCCACACATAAAAACATTGGCCCAACTTCATGAATTCGTCTCTGAACCGCCTTGCACCCTCGTTGTACGACTTCCCTTACCTCACAACTTGAATGTCGCATATCTCAACAGCAGTGCACCCTCCTTGAAGCACTTCACCTTGGCACAAACTAGCATGGTGTGCACAAGAAAATGCTGCACAAAGTTTGATGGAAGGATCGGACCTGGCGTGAGAGAATGGCTTCAAACTTCTCCTCTGTCATTCCAGGTCTCGCCATGACACGTTCCTTTTGCACCCGGGTATCCATTGCGCTCACTACCGCGACGGCATCCACCTGCATAAAGTTTCCCAACGGTTTTCTTATGCATAGGGTATGGCAGTTTGCACGACCTCGATTTGCTCTCCATGAAATCCTAGCAACTCACCTGGCTCTCGAGACCGGTCTCGTAAAGCAAAGGGATGTCAAGGACTACTAAGCGCTTCGCATCTTGCCGTGCCTGAAATTACATCCCCGACACATCACAACCAGTGAAGGAAATGTTGCGTCTGCAACGCCCATCCAATTGGTGTAATTAATGGCTGTGTGCCACTGATTATCATATCCGCTGTTAAGGTCTTGCTATTCGTAAAATACAGTGGAGGAAGGAGAAGTATCAACGTAGGCACGCCAATATCAAGGCCCAAGCTATTATTGTGACGCTTGGGGTCATGAGGGTAACCTCCGATTTCATCTTCCCCCATAAAGATACTAACGATAATAACAATAAAAGACTGCGAAGGGCAAAACAGTAAAACGCCCGGCCCGACACTGTCCCTGGGATCCCCGACACACCCCGCCACGTGTCGGGTGCTATACTGTATGCGATCCCACAGGAGCTCTTTGATACGATACTCTGTGAGGTACTACCTTCTTCTATCAAGTCGGAGAGTTTATGCACACGCTAAACTTGACAAGCATGAAGCTGAAAGGCTACTTCGATTTGAGGGATCATTTCCACCATTCGCACTCGAGAAGGCCATACTAGGAGGAATGTGCGAATCGAGCAGCAGAGAGCGGGGGCATCGACGAAAGCGCACGTTTTCTATGAACTTGGCGCGTTCTGCCTCCACAAGAGGGTGCACGATGCCCTCCAAGCGCTTCATATTTTCCTGGAGTGAGGGCGTGCACGATTCCTCAGTTCGGCCTGAGGGGCTGCGGGATGCCCTTCCAGCGCCTCCGAGCACTTGTGTACCGGCGTGCAAAGTTTCCTACGAAGCGCTAGGCTCGAGGGCCCACATTAGAGACGAGGCTGCTGCTTTTAGCCGCTCACAGGGCAATCTTGCAAGGGGAGGACCCGGTTAGCTCGAACCCCTCACTCAAGGTGCGGTTCTGGGAAGTTGAACCCGCAGTCGAAAGGTATGAAAATGGTGACATGCCATCAGATCCCGCAAGAAGGGTGGTTAAGACCGCGTTTCCCAAAGTTGATTTTGCAGAGCTCGTGGAAGTCTATTGCATATTAGCGATCTAGCCCAACCACTCTTCAAGAGGTCGACGACCAACACAAGTAAAGACCAGCAGTGGCAAGCTGCTAGTGCACGCGTAGGTCTGTCCGCGAGCGGTGTGAAGCGCCGAAGGTTTCAAGAGTCGCAGGAGACATAACCTCATTTCCGAGGACATATTTCCCCAGCTCGGCCCTGTTGATCCCGCCATCTACCACCACTCCTGGGAAAATAGCCTCTGCGGAGCAACACCGGGGTGCCCACCTAAGCGCGTAATTTCCAGCGGCTGAACAGATGTAAACTAAGTCCTGAAATCAAATGTGCAGTCGTGAGATAGCAGGGCTTACCAACTGGCTGCACTGCGGCGCCTTGAGGAGCGTACAGGTCGTGGACAACCTGCCAGTAAAAGTAGGCTGGCATATTGGGCCATTGCAGCATATTTTCGATCTCCATTGCATAAAAATAAAATAGGGACGGAAACTGCGAGGTTTTGTTCCTTCGAGACCGCTTCTGTATATTGTGGGACAAGGAAAAATAAAGCAGAAGACACAATTGACCTTGTAGCCTGAGAACCCCCGTGAAACTTTGAACGAGTTGCCCTAAAGCTGATGATTGAGGGTCACAGGCTCGCCTGCAGACAGCTGATAACTCTGACACTTACTTGTAGCTACATGGAGAATTTTTATTTATCATCACAACAAGTACACAGTTTAATTGCATTCTGTCTTTACATTGCACTGAGCGCTTTTACAGTGGGAATCAGTACGATCCAGTGTAGACGTGAGTAACACTTGCTCGGCGAAAAGTGCGGCGAGTTGGCTATGTGCGTTGACAGTAGCAGGCTTTATGGCGACAGGTGCAGCAGGTGTGTCCAATACGTCAGTGGTGAGAGCAAGATCCTATATCCCGTGTACGCCTTCTGGAAAAAATTACCTTGTCTGCATCCTGAACTGGTATGCCAAGATCCCGGAACAGTCCTGTCGAGGTGAGAGCACAGCTCAGAAACCCGTTGGAAAAGCGGAGCTTTGTTTCAGATGGTATTTTCACGAAGGGAAAGCAAAAAACATAGAGAGGAAGCCCATATGCACCCTAGAAAAGAGACAGGAGGCTGATCAGCGCGCAATACGTAGACAGACGGCGTAGCGTTTATCCTTCGACAAGGAGGCCTGTGTCATGAATCGAAAAAGGACGCAAACATACCATCTACAGTACTCTTTCCCATACCGATCGATCCTGTAAGCCCAAGTATAAAAGGCGAAGCTTCACTCATGACGCAGTCAGCAGCTCGCAATCTGCGATTATCACAATTTTGTATGGCAAGTCGTGGCAAGGGTCTCGCGCCGGCAACACCAGCAGTCTGTCTACGCCGAAGCGTGCGTAAATCGAGGAATCGTAACGTTTGAGGCAATATAGCCCGCTGAAGCATTCGAACGCACACAGAAATAAAATGTCGAAGATGTATTACCCTGCGGACTCGTCCTCAGGATTGTATTTGACTACAGTTCTGGATGTTCTAATACTTAAGAGCTAGTTTTTGATAGCAGATAGGTGTGGAAGTTTGGTATCATTTTGGCAAGTGGTATTTTGACCAATCACAGTGTTAAGAAGTGTGATTCACTGTGTGATTCATCCTTAACACTGTGAATCGAACTGGATGTTTTGTGTCACAGGGCAGCGAGCGGAGCGAGCGGTGCTGTGTCACATAACTCTGGTACCCTCCCGTCTCCGACGGAGGGCCCATGCGGCGTTTAATGTGTCTTACAGCAATTTCATGACCTAATCAAAAGTGCATTTTCGATGACGACGATGACTCGAAAATTACGCCAGACACTGTGTATAAAATTATTTTCGATCTGACGGTACAATTACATGTACACAGTCATCGGACGCAGATAAATCGGTGTTGGGAAGCTCGAGACAGTTTGAAACTGTTTCTTAATCACTTTCGACTTTCGTTCACTTCAAAATACACCGCTGCTGTTGACCCGGCTCAGCAGCAGCGGTGTATTTTTTATCATATATTATTGCACGACATACCATACAGCATATCACAGTGCATATATGCATACACTCCTCAAGTGCGAACTCATGTCCAACTGCACGTGATCAGCTTCGCCTCCCTTGCGCGGAGATGATCACGTGAGGTTAGCCATCCGCACTACAACGCGCCCGCACGAACAAACGTAGCCACAAACCTGTATTCAAGTAGCTTGTGTCACGCACAATAAAAAAGTTTATAGGTTGCCAGGTTTGTTCATTTCACTTGAGTGGATGAACAATCTACGTGACCTAGGCGACTCCCCGGAATGCCGGTGCTCAAGGAATGGTATACATTCCTTGACGCAACCATAGTACCGTGCTTGCTTAACACCCGTTAAGCAAGCATAGTGCAAGGCATACGATAAGTTCCAGATAAGTTCAACCGGGTGAAACGCGAATGGCTGCAGATTTCAGCGCTCTCCGCAAACCCAAACCCGATGGCGGCATCCTACCCTACCGGATGCTGGAAAGTGCATGTCCGGACACCGCAGGAGGGTCAAAGGCATAGATAAGTCCTCTATATATGCCTTTTTAAAACTACCTACGGTGTCCGAATTTCCCATGATGTTGTTTTTCACTGATTTTCAGAGGCCGCGGCATCATCCGCTCAGCCGGTGTAGCTCCCGTTCCACGTCTCTAGGCCACGTGGCAAAAAACGGACACCGTACAGCGACCCGTTGACGCCTTTTTAGGCTATGGTCAACGGGCCGAAGACTCTCGACCTCGCGAAGTGCGCGAAAAAACTACTTCATAGCTCGCGACAGGTCCGCTGTTGAAGTTTTGAATTCAAGAAATCTGGACGGCAAGAACCAGGTTCTAAAGGAAAAGCAAGGCTCGCGATCGCCGCATTCAGATTCTTGGTCAATTCTGTCACTGTCATGTCCGTCATAGATTATACGTAAATTACAGGATTAAAATTGGAGACAAATTGCTGTATGTCTTGTCGCTCGCTCGTCATCGACAACCAATGGTGATTTGCCATTTGTGCACTTACGAAAGTCGATTGCAATGGCATCTTTGAGCTGGCATGTTCTGATTGGCTTTCCCGAAAGTGGGTTAAAGATTAAATTAGTGTATACGGAGGTTTACTCGTTGTATATAACAAAGCAGTTGATGAAAGCAATATTTCTCATAAAAATAATACCGTCATAATGCAGTGTTTTTAGGCTTCCTAGAGTACTTTCATTGGCCGCCTTCAGGCACAGCTCATCAGTAAACTCCGAAGCCATAATTGGCTATGTATGCACACATGAGCAGTTGGCCTGTGTAAAGTTATGCTAGATTAGAGATCTGCAAGATAAGCAGGCACTAAATAAAGGTGACAAGAATTGCAGGTTGTCTCACGTAGGCGTCAGAGATTTCAAGCGAAAATAACGTAAGACAGGCAGTAACCATATGACTGTGTGAATAAGGCAAAAGGGTGAGTTCAGAAATCCAACTGTCTTACGTGCTCGTAGAAGAAAATCAGAGAACATAACGTAATACACTTTGAGGATCGGGCAAAAAAGCAGTGCGGCAAGCAAGCAGGCCCAGAAATAAGCAGAGCCGATCGAGCTGGAGTCACTGTGCAAGCCAAATCACAGTCAAGCCGTAAGCCCCATGAATTCTGAAAACTTTGAAATTCAACTGTCTCACGTAGGCGTCAGGAAATTCCAGAGAGAATAACGTAATAACCATCGTCCCGAGAGGGGTAATCATTCGTATGCCCAAAACAAAACCATAAATCATAAAACAAAGTATAATAAATCAAACGAAGCAAGCACTTCTGGAGCAGCATTCTCCCGTGACTCAATTGAGAAAAAGCAGTGACGTGGGGACCTCGAGTCGGTGTTGCCGCACGCGGGTCGCAGTGCGCAGCCAAAAGTCCGGTGCCGTGCTGCCAGCAACTGCGAAGATACCATCCCGTAGCCAGGTTGTGCCCGGAGGCACAACGTGAGCCGATATGCCTATGCGTCCGTATGTGTGTCATCGGGGGTAATCTGGGATTGGCACGATGACAGTGAAATTGGGCTTGAAATCACGATGAGAATGAATACCAGATGTCCGGGGTATGACAGTATGACACTATGACACTATGACACTATGACAATATGACACTATAGTAGTATGACAGTACTGTGGGGGGTGTCATCGTGGAACTCAGTCAGACCCTCGAAGAATGGTCAGATTCGCATCGGGGTTGAAAAGACAATGAAATCGAATATCAGATATTAAGGTTATGACAGTATGACAGTATGACGCTATGACAGTATGACAGTATGACAGTACAGTAGTATGACAGTACTGTGGGGCAGTCATCGTGTCAGCCTGTTGGCATAACATCTGAATCGAGAATGACGAATCGGAATTAGAAATGAGATCGGATCGGGAACTGAACGTTGAGCCGAAGTGTGACATCGGCTCTCGAGTGGTTGACCCTGCAACCTGAGTGACGAGTGAATAAGTAGAGCACTTGAGAAGTGTTTAGCCTTCAGAACTCGGAACCGAATTATCGTTTGTACCTCAATCTGGCCCTGATCCAGTATATTATAAAAATCCGAATTGTGTACCTTTGCACGTTCAATCAAAAACATATCTCCGAGCATCTGTCGTCGTGCCCCTGGCACATTTGGTATCAGCGTGCTGCGATTTCGCCTCTGCGCAACTCGCCCACGGGCCTTTTGAAACTTCCGTTGTGATACAGGGGGAGAGCTGCACTTCCGGCTATCTGGGCGCAATTTTAGCCTCCGTAAGTACATTTTTTTTCGTATACAACGGCCGTATCCTTTGGAAAACATCTCCAAAACTTCATATTTTCGCCCCTTAACACTGGGGGCCCAACCAGGCTCAGAAAAGTCAACATTCGTTTTCCGATCTTAAACTCCAAGTCTGCCCCAGGCTACAAACAACCGTCAGGGAGCACCCTAAAGGGTTTCCCCGGTTTATAGTAGCCAGGAAAACCTCATAACTCACTTTCTAGAGCCTTAAAAAGGCGAAAAACAGCCAAAAACAGCCCAAAATAGCCGTTTTAGCCCGTTTTCAGCCTACCCCAAAACCTTCCACAGTAGCCCCCACCACCAAAAACTCCTTCCCCAGACCCCATAGGACACCCTAGAACCCCTCAATACCGCCCTCACGGCCACCAGCAGTTGGGAAAGCCCCTCAAAACAGCGCTTTTAGTGGCTTCTGGACAGTTCCTGGACAGTTTCTGGACACCTCTGGTTTACCCTCTGGCTGGAATATTTTGGGAGTGTACGAAGTCCGGTTACCTTCTGGGACCTTGCTGAGCTTTCTGGTTGCAGTTTCTTGACCCCTGCCTGCATACATAGGCACTTGAAATCTGTGTCGCGGAGCCCTGGCGAAATTTTGAGTTCGCCGGTGTATGGCAGTACCCCCTTCGCCAGAAGAATACAGAAGAGCGTGGTGGAAGCAAGGACCCATCAAGTGGGTATTCCCTCCAGACCCCACCTACCCACCAGCAGGCGCCTTCTGGCAGAGCGGTCCTTGGAGCGGTCCTCCTTCCCCCTCCTCCTCCTCTGACGACGAAGAGGAGAACAGCGACTGAGCGCCTGGATACAGTCACGCTGGCTATCCCACCAAGATACCACAACTGGGTGTGGGTTCAGATTGGAAACCTTCTCTTCCGCTACCCGAACTCCCAAGACCTGACAGTCTTCCCCGCGCTCCCTGGCTCATATCCAGTGCAAGGAATCGAAGAGTGGCCTTGGGTCCCCCCATCTCCGCCTGGAAGTCCCGCCCCTTCGCCTCCAGCGAGCGACATCGACGAGGACGAGACTAATTAAATAAAAAAGGCGAGCACTCACTACTTTTGCTCACCTGTGGCTATTGCCACACCCAGTCTTTGATCTCAACCAGCTCAGCAGTCAGAATGTCACAGCAGACATCAGAGGCATTTCCCAGCATGAGTGTCAGCGCAGAGCAGCTACACCACACTCTGTTCTCTCCCATGACCTTCCCATCGCCCACCGCATACGCTTCCGCTCACCCCATTCCACATCCAGGCACCACCATGCCCTACACAGCGGTGCCCCGCCCTTATACTATGCCGGATGGCACCCCCGCACAGGCTGTATGGAACGGCGTCAATTGGGTATTGCCCCAATCAGCGCCCCTCGCTGGGGGAGTATCACCAGTGCCGTTCACACTGGGAACCCATCACCCCGTGGGCGCATATCCCACACCGTTCCAACAACAGCTACAGCAGCAGCAGCAGTGGCTCGCGTACCAGCAGCAGCAACAGCAGTGGCTTCAACAGCAGCCACTGGAACCGATGCAGCAGCAGTTACAGCAGCAGCAGTTACAGCAGCAGCAGCTACAGCAGCAGCAGCAGCAGCAGCAGCAGCAGCAACAGCAACCGCAGCCGCCACAACTGCCGCAACATCGACCACAGCAGCCCCATCAGCTGGCACCAGCCACCTCCGCGCTTCATGACTCAGGCGCGGATCCCTCATCGCTGCAGCACTTCATCAGCATCGGCGCCGCGGCCCTGCCGGACCCTCTGCAGGTACCCCTTGACAGCGGGGTTCAGCAGAACGTCTTGGGCGGTACCCAGCTCTTGGTGCGTCACCTTCCCGCGGTGGCGACAACCTCAGAGACTCGCCGGCGTCGGCGTTCCCGAAGGGCATCTTCGGGCCCTGCGACACATGGCAAGCATCTCCCAGGTCCAAGCCACGCACCTGATCACTCTGACCCCGACTCCGGCACGGACATCAGCCGCACCAGCACGGGGACCAGAGGCAGCCGAAGCACGCAGGCACGGGCTGAGCGCAGGCGGAGGGCCGCCCACAGGTCCGGCTCTGACTCGGACGCGAGCAGCCGAAGTGAACACATTCGCAGAGAAGTCCTAGCGGCAGTACAGGCCCTGGACATCTCCGCGGTGCTCTCGAGAGGACTCGCGCTGCCTGGTGCGACGACATCGGCAGGAGCCTCCCCACCAGGCGACCCTCAGGGCAGCGCACAGGGCCTGACGGCGGACCATCTACACGAGGCAGACGCCGTCGCCAGCGTAACCCCTCCAGTGCCTCAGACCGCCGCTGAGACCGCTCCCGCCGAACCTCCCACTCAGGGCCGGCCAAACCCCCATAACATGATGGTGGCCCGCCGGCGGCAGTCGATGGAGACGGTGGTGCACGGCGGTGGCAATCCCGACTCAGAGCCCAGAGACTCCAGTCCAAGCGACTCGCCACCAGGCCCCCCTAGAGATCCACCTCAGGATCCCCCTGACGATCCCGCACCAGAGCCCTCCTACCCTCAGTACCCAGAGGTCAGAGCCCTCTTCGTCACCCACGATGGTGGGTCATTGTGGGTGCACCAGTCAGCTGGGGTGCGAGGCGCGGCAACCGTCTCCCTACCATGGGACGAACGCCGCCGGGCTGGGGTGCAGGGCGACGCCATCTTGTTCAGGATCATGCACCTGCTGGGAGCGCCGCTGACTGCATATGCGCGCATGGGGGGCCGGCTACACCATGCACCCCTACCCCTTACCAACCCTCGTGTGGAGACCTGGGTCCTCATGGTCGACCGCGAGGTCATGGATATGGCAATGGGGGACCCAGCCGCGGCCAATGTGCGGTCTACCAGCATGGGGCAGCCAGTATGGGAGTGGATCCCTGCTACTGCGCGGGAGTCGGAGATGCAGAACTTCGATCAGGACGGGCTCGCCGCGTGGTCGGAGGTCAGCAACTCCGATTGGTACCGGAGCATGAGCGTGGTGGCCGCACAACCATCCACACCCCTGCCCTTCCATACACCTCTCCCACTCCCCGCACCACCATCAGCCCCTACATTACCGCCCACTCCGACCGCAGTCCCCACAAATCCCGCGCCTGCGCCTCCGCCCGCGCATGCCCCGGGACCACCACCTCCTGCCCGTTTTCCCCATTCCGCCGCCGCAAACCCCGTTCACTCTGCCGCTGCCGCGAACCCCGTTCACTCTGCCGCCGCTGCGAACCCCGTGCTCTCTCCCAGCGCCACCCCCTTTGTTCCAGGCATCGTCCGTCTGCCGCAGGGCACTAACCTGCGAGCATCTCCAGACGAGGTCCGCCTGGAGCACAAGACCAAAGAGATGGTGCTAAAGCTGGTCAAGAGCGTCACCAGGTTCCCCCGCTCCGCGTCCGACACAAAATCGGCCGACAAGGAGGGCCTCCTGACGCAGTTGGAGCACTACTCCCACATGGTGCGGAAGGTATTCCAGGAGGCCATCGTGATCGAAGCACTGACCACTCCCAGTTGTACGCCATCAGTATCAGAGTACCAGGCGAGTGTGTCAAGCCTTCTTTGGAGCTTCAAGGAGTACACTCTTCAAGACCAGCAGAGAAAGTTCTTGGAGCGCGCGGCGGGGACCTTTGGGTCCGAGCAAGCTTGGCACCAACGCTACGGAGAGCTGGACGTGTTCTTCAGCGATCTGGCGGTGTGCTCTCTGACGCAGGCCTACCTGGAGAACGCACACGGCGAGGCCATTGCCCTGAAGCAGGCGGTGAACGAGACCGCGGCGGAGTATTTCTCGCGACTGGAGACCCGCATGGCCTCCGTCAACTTCTTGGCCGGCAGAGTCCCAAATTGCGTGGAGATGACCAACTTGTCGATGCTCTCTACGTACCGCCGGGGGCTGAAATATGCACCCAAGGTGATGCGGCGCCTGAGAGCCATCCACTTGGATGTCTCCAAACCAGAAGAGTGGGAGAGGAAGGCCGTCGCTGACGACATCCCAGGCACCCACAACGCCTTGTTGAAGATTCGGGAAGTTGCTGAGGAGGTGGAGAGTGACATTGACACGGAGGCGGCTCAGAGGCGCTCTCAAGACCGTCCTCCCCGTGCTGTTTCCTTCGCTAACCCACCACCTCGCACCCCCTTCTACAGGCGTACCCCCTCTTCGAGCCGCCCAGCTCTTGCCATGCTGGAGAAGTGAGCCCTGAGTGGACCCTCAAGTTTCAGGACTTCTGGGGTGAGGAGTACAAGAAGGAGATGACGACTGCCCTACCGAACATCGATGGACTCAGACATGACCCCCAAGATGAAGCCAACATTAACCTGGACCCTGAGCTGAGCAAGAAGGGACCTCCCTGCCAGCGCATCTACAAGAAGTCCGCAGAGGAACTCCGCCAACTTCGAGAACGCGTGGAGACTCTGATGTCCAAGGGCTACATCCGACCCTCTTCCAGTCCTTATGCAGCTCCCTGTTTGATGGTCCCTAAACCCGGGAACCCCAAGGAGCTGCGACTGGTGATCGATTACCGGCTCCTCAACCGCCAGACAGTTAAGGACAAGTATCCTCTCCCGACATCCAGATGATGTTCGACGAGATGCAGGGTGCGAAGTTCTTCTCTTCGTTCGACGCGGTGGATGGCTTCTGGCAAGTACCGATGGCACCAGGAGATGTCGAGAAGACCGCCTTCACCACCCAGATGGGGTCATATGAGTGGTTGGTCATGCCGCAGGGGCTGCAAAATTCACCATCTCAGTACCAGCGACGGATGCAGCGGGCCTTGGGTCATCTCCCGTTTGTCCGGATCTTCATCGATGATGTGGTCGTCTTCAGCAACACCGCTGCAGAGCACTACGAGCACGTCAAGCAACTGCTCCTGACATGCAGGGAGAAGGGCGTCTTCCTCAAGAGGTCCAAGTGCCAACTGTTGAAGAAATCCTTGCGGTTCCTTGGCCACTGTATCTCCGCAGATGGCTGCAGACCCCAACACGACAAGGTGGCTGCAGTGAGGGACTGGCCCGAGCTGGAAACGGTTACCCACGTCAGGCAGTTCTTGGGCCTGGCGGGGTATTACCGCAGGTTCATCCACTGCTTCTCCGAGATCGCTCAGCCCCTCACCCGGTTGACCAAGTCGGACGTACCCTGGGAGTGGGGTCCCATGCAGCAGTGGGCCTTCGAGGAGCTGAAGAAGGCCCTCACCTCAGCGCCAGTGCTCGCCTTGCCCAACATTAAGGGTGCCGCAGACGGCACAGCACCTTTCGTGGTGCAGACGGATGCTAGCGGCATCGCTCTTGGGGGAGTACTGATGCAAGACAATGGAGATGGTCTTGGACTGCGCGTGATAGCATACGAGAGCCGCCAGTTCTCAGCCGCCGAGCAGAATTATCACACCGGCGAGCGTGAGCTAGGTGCTCTACACCACTGTACCACCGTTACCTGGCGGCATTACCTCATCTTCACCAACTTCCGCATCCAGGGTGATCACCGCCCCCTTGAATGGCTGATGGAACCTGGCAGAGAGCTTAGCCGCAGACAGGCACGCTGGTACATGGATCTGGTGGAGGTGGGAGTCCCGAGAATGGAGTACATCAAAGGAGCGCTGCTGTTGGTACCGGACGCCCTGTCCAGAAGACCTGACTTCAAAGACAAGGACGTGCGAGAGGGGTTGAAGGAGGCAGGAGTGATCGACCCCACCTCAGATCTGCCGAAAGATCCCCTGGCAACGCTGGAGTCTGAATGCTTCTCCAGCTCACCACCCGCAGCTCATCCCCACTGGGCCCAGACTGTTGACTGTTGGCTCTCAGCAGTGGAGACCCTCTCCGTGGCGGAACAGGCCATGGACGTGGGGGAAACCATCGCTCTCGTTAACCCGAAGCTCTATAAGGGAATGAAGGAGGATCATCTCGACTTCGACATGCCTGACTGGCCTGCAGCTGATAGCGCGAAGCCGGTAGAAGCTCCACACGAACCCCCTGACAGAGCTCCACCCCAGATAAGGATAACGAGGAGTATGTCACGCGCTGGGAAGGCCTCTGCGACCCCAGCACCTCCGCAGTTGGCGTCACCGAAGACGCGAACGCCTACGTCACGAGCTGACGCATCGGAGGCGCCCACTGAGAAGGTGCCAGCGAACTCACCAACCCCGCAGCAGGCGCCCCAACAGTCAACTCCATCCCCGGTTCTTCACCCACAAAAACGGCAGGCTCCCCCAGAGGACTCACAGAATTGGCGTGTCCGAGCAGAGTACTCATCGAAGTACGCCGAGAAATTTGGACCCTTCGATGTGGACGCCTGTTGTGACTTTGGCGGCCGCAACAGACAGGCGGATAGATTCTGGACAAACTGCCTTTCAGAGAAATGGAGGGGCCTTCGGGTTTGGTGTAACCCTCCATACAACTCCAAGCACATCACTGTGGAGGCGATCTTGAACAAGTATATCGCGGAATGGAAGGCAGACCCAGAGAACACCTCAGCAGTCTTCGTCCTACCAGATCACCAGTCCAAGCTCCCCGCGTGGCGCAAACTTTTCAGAAAGGCCAATATGCAGATTGTGGAGGTCATCCCTACTCACGATGACAAGGGCGAGCCCAATCAGTTCTTCGAGAACCCGGATGGGAAGGCCTTCGACCTTCGCTGGCCTGTTCTGATAGTACACGCCCCTCCCGCCAAACCACAACCAGCACGCGTGAGGCATCCGCGAACAGCCCCCGCTGTGATAAGGACAGGTGAGGCAGCAGACTTCAGAGACGCGGCCTCCCAGCAGTCGGACTCGAAGTTCCTGCGTGCGTTGAAAGCGGAGTACACCCGAGAGGGGACACTCCGTTCACTAAGAGAGAAAGTGAAGGCGGCACCGCACCAATGCCTACAGGACTTCAGGCTAGTGGGTGAAGTGGTTTGGAGGATTGCAGCAGGGAGATATCAGTTGGTGCTGGGGGAGGACTCTCCACTTCGAGAAGTGGTGATTCGTCATGCCCATGAGTCATTGTCCTCGGGTCACACTGGGCGAGACAAGACTCTAGAAAGGGTGCTGCGACGCTTCTATTGGCGTGGGGCCGCGGAAGATGTGGGCACCTGGGTTGCATCCTGCGCGGTGTGCCAATCAGTGAGGCCGCGGGGGACTTACCCGGATGGGTTGCTAAACCCTCACAGCATCCCGAACAGGCCATGGCAGGATGTCGCGGTGGACTTCGTCACCGGCCTGCCGGTATCAGAGAGAGGCAATGACGCTTTCGTGGCCTTCACCTGCAAGCTGACGAAGATGGTCCACGTTGTGCCGATGAACTTCGGCGACAGCTCCGCAGCTGTGGTGGCCAGAATCTACTTTGACTCGGTGTGGCGCTTACATGGCGCGCCTATGAAAATTGTCTCTGATCGCGACCCGCGGTTTCAAGATGCTTTCTGGCAGGAACTCATGAGACTGATGGGTGTGAAAGTGGCTCGTACCACGCCGTACAACCCTCGGTCTGACGGCCAGGCGGAACACAGCAACAGGGTTATTGAGGACATGCTCAGGTCCTTTGTAGACGCCAATGTGGAGGACTGGGATCTGTTCACCACTAACGTGGAGTTCGCGATCAATGACTCCAGGAGTGAATCTACTGGCTTCACGCCGTTTGAACTGGTGTTCGGGTTCTCGCCGCTGTCGCAGTTGGACCTTTTCCTGGAGGCCGCACAGTCCACCGCTGGACGACGAACTGGGGGAGTAGGCACCGCACACGAAGTGGCTGTGAAATTTTCGTCGCAGCTGCGGGACGCCAGACAGCGGTTAGAGCTGGCTCAACAGCGACAGCGCGAACAGTTTGATCGCAGACACGGGCAGCGGGAGTATGCTGTTGGAGATCTGGTCTGGATAGAGGCGAAACACCTTACGGAGAAGGTGATGGATCGCTCCATCTGTAGGAAACTGACCAAGCGCTGGCATGGACCAGTTCCTGTGACCGAACGCTTCTTCAGCGATGTACAGATGACCATGCCAGAGGCCGACAGAGGAGCCCCAGTAGCCTACCGCCTACGCCTCCCTCCTCACTGGCGGATTCACGACGTCTTCGCTCAACACCGCCTCAAACCGTACACCAGCGGTCAAGATGCTTTTGCCGCACGCGATCACCTAGCAGTACCTGAAGAAGTGGTAGTGGACGGTCAGAAGGAAGCACACGTTGAGCGCATCCTTGCACGTCGAGTGCGGTCTGTTCGAGGAAAAGAGGTGGAAGAGTGGAAGGTTCGCTGGACTGGCTACTCCAAAGCTCACGACCAATGGAGGACGCGTGACAAACTTGAACGTGGAAGTCCACTTCAACAACTTCGTGAATTCGAGCAAGCGAGACTGCACATGGAAGCGCAAGTCCGCGACGAAGCCACTCGGCGACGCGAGCAGCGTGGCCGCCACTCCGCTCAAGCCGGAATGACCCTGGCCCACCTCATCACTAATCCCTGCGATGAACTGGACCAGCTCGAACAGATGGAAGATGATATCCCCCTGCCGTGGGAACGCCAAGAGCGCGTGGAAGATGGGTCGTTGGCACTGGTGACAGAGCTGCTGGCAATACAGACAAAAACAACCCGCACGCCCAGGATTCTCGTACTTTTCAGCGGTACTGGCTCAGTAGAGAGGAAATTCCTGAATTGCTTCCCCTCCGCCTCAGTAGTGACCCTTGACTCCGGGCATATCTGGCAACCCACTCATGTGTGTGACATCCTACAATGGGACTACAGACAATACCCGCCTGGATTCTTCGATGTTGTTTGGGCAAGGCCCCCCTGCAGGCAGTACAGTCAAGCGCGCACCACTGGTGGACCCCCTGACCTTCCCCAGGCTGACAAAATCGTACGACGAGCATTGCAGATCATTGACTACCTGGAGCCAAAACATTGGTTCATGGAAAACCCCAGAGGTCGCTTCCCTAACGCGCTACGGCTTCGCCCTATGATGCGCCAGCTTCGTTCCCCCACCGCTGGTGTGTACCTATTGCATGTACGGTACGCAGTACATGAAACCCACCTGCATATGGACGAACTCAGCACCACCCTCGCCCCTGCTACGCTGTACTACTTCAACACCGTGTGCGTGCAGATGGGCAACCGGTGCTCATCCAGAGACTGCTCAGCTTGGACCTCACCCGCAGCAGACTGGAGCAGGTCGATCCGCGAGTGTATATCCCGTGCCAACACTCCTGCTACGACAACTTTTCCGACATTTACGCCTCCGCGACACTGAAGACCCGCTTTAGATTCCAAGTGGCACCCTTCTTCTTGAAAGTGGTGCCCGGGTAGCGGCAGGCGAACTATGCTCGAAGAGGAACCAGAGAACCTAAGAACTGGAAACAGCAAGGAACCAGAGAACCTAAGAACTGGAACTTAGATGGGTACCTTAGCGGAGTGATCCCAGGAGGTAGACCACTCCTAAGGGGGGGAGAGTTGTGCCCGGAGGCACAGCGTGAGCCGATATGCCTATGCGTCCGTATGTGTGTCATCGGGGGTAATTCTGGGATTGG
>LGRX02028580.1:0-23533 GCA_001247695.2 Cymbomonas tetramitiformis
TCCCTGCACTCACAGAGACTTGTTCTCTGTTCGCAGGAATGACGGTGGTGCAGGGTGACAGTGAGGACAGTGACGTGTACACGGCACCGGCACCCACCGAGCACTCTTCCCCACACCACACTCACAGTGCATCTTTGTTGAGGGAGGGGTCACGGAGCAGTGCGGTGCCCCCGCCTGCTTCCCCCCTGTCTGCTCCAGGGAAATCCCTGGAGCAGGTTCACTGGGAGCGGGTGTGGGAGGAGGATTACAGGTCCCCTACCGTTTGCCACGGTAACCTTTTGCCATCAAAGAGTTCACTAGGAGCTAGGGGGGTAGCCCCTCTGGTGACGCCCCCGCCACCTGGCCCTCCTGACTTGTTGCTGTCTGATGCAGGCTCTGCCGTGTCAGTGTCCCCACCAGCCAGTGAGCACCGGGTGCACACTGGGGGCACTGACACGGCCCCAAACTTTAACTCAATCAATCTTGGAGGTCGCCCTACAGAAGGGAGTCTCTCCCCCTCTTTCCTTCAGCAGTGTCCTCCTGTCCCCGCTCCGGTCCATGAGTCGCTTGACCTGACTAGTGACACGCACATGCCTGACACACAGGCACCACCTCCACCGCCACGGCGTGTCGGTAGAGGTGGTGTCTCTATCTTCCGGTGTGCATTCATGTCCTTTGCCCTGTTCACTTGCTTCCTGGCAAGTGCTTCGGCGGAGGTCCTCTCAGCCGCAGCACCTGTTCAGGGAGTGTGGTACGGATTGACATTGTGTCAACCGGGGGGGGAGATGGGAGGTGGGAAAAGCAGTACTGCAGTCAGTCAGTACAGTCATTCAGTCCAGTCAGTCCAGTCAGTTTGGTCTGGGGATGGTGGTTTATCAGATGGTGGCTTACCTGATGGTGGCATTGGTATCACTCCTGATTGGTCTGCCACCCGGCAGTGTTCCTCTGGTGATGGTTCTGGGTATTCATCTGGTGATGGTTCTGGATATTCCTCTGGTTCCGACTGGTATTGGCAGTATGACTCTGGTCAGCACCGCCACCATGGTTCTCCTCGTGGCTCCGACGGTTCCCCACCAGACAGCTCAGCCCAGATCTGTCTCCTTCAGGCGCTTGAGAAGCGGCGCCAGAGGTACAGAGCAGTATCAGCTCTGCTCCTGACAGCCTTCCTTGGCATAGTCCTGACATGTCTCTGCCAGAGTGTCTATGAGGAGTTCCTCGTCGAGGCTCACTTTGAGGCTGGTCACCACCTGTCACCGATCTCCGCTGTCTGCAGCCCCGTGACTCAGACCTCGCTCTACGGCGCCATGCAGTATGTAGGCGACACAGCTCTGGAGATGTGTACCTGGTTTGGACTATTCTGTGCACCCCCTTCAGTCATCTTCTCCCAGGACCCCATGATACATCTGTACTCTATCACCGGTTCTGACACTGATGGCATTGTCTGTGACTCCGGTGCAACCGGCAATATCACCGGGTCCAGACACAGGATCACTGACCTTGATACCAGCAGGACCATATCCTTCAGTACAGTCATGACTGGACCCGCTTCACGGACTGATGGCACTGGCACACTGAGACTGATCGACAGAGACATACTGACTGGTGACATTGATGAGTACAGCATTCCTGGCTGCCATTTCAAACACGGCGCCAAAACCCTCCTGTCAACCCGAGTTATGCTCCGGGAGGGTTTCTCATCACCTGACTTCATCAGTATGCCATATACCCATCTTGACTCTGGCCGGATATACTCTATCATTGATGATGGCACAGACTATCTTTGGGCAGAGCCAGAGTCAGCAGATGTCAGCTTTCAGGCCTTTCAAGGCAATAAGAAGAGGCACAGATCAGGGGACCCGTCCGACTGGATGTGGTCCAACAGTCAGTACAGTACCTGGGCTACTACTCATGGTTCTCCTACGGCTACGGCCAAGCTGGGGGAACCAGCCTTTGATGTCTCTATGTTCGGCGACTCTCTCCCAGTCGGAGAGGGCAACAATCACCCTGCTCTTCAGCACTATCACAGTCAGAACAGTATATTCTCCGTCCAGTTGACTGGTTATTACTTCTATGCTAATCCGCCATTCACTATATCTATTCTGGACCGCCTTTTCACTAAAGGCAATGCTGACTTTCCTCTGGACCCTCATAATACTGTATATTTCTGGATAGTTCCCTATATGCCATCCCACAGGATCTGGCATAAGACCTGTACTATGGAGGTATTACATATCTAGCCTACTGGTACTACGGGGTTATTCAGCTACCTTGAGCGACACACCTACACCTCCACACACCCTCTCACCCCAGCTGGTTCTGACGGTGGACCTGGTCGGGTCTTCATCGATGGCACACCCTTTCCCATCTGCATCCTCTACCGAGACCGCCACACCCCGATCAGGGTCAGTCCTCCCCTTGAGCTGCATGATGCTCTCGGGCATGCCTCGATGACCCGTATCCTCCGTCTCTATGACATGCCAGGGGTAGACTTGGGCAGACCACAGTGTTCCAGAGCAGCTCTTGCTTCACTTACCACCTGCTCTCAGTGGTGTGCAGTCTGTGCTACGACGGGCCTCAAACAAAAATCAGCCCCGAGCAGAGACCGCCTCCGTACCAGTCAGCAGCAGCCAGCCCGGAAATGGGCCTCAGACATGACAGGCCCCATCTCACCCAGTGGCTACAATGGGCACAGATACCGTATCCACTTCATTGACATCTCCACCAGATACCTATTTGTGTTCACTGTTGCCTCTAAGGCAGACTACTATGTGTGTCTCCTGAGATTCATTGCCTATACCAGATCCCTCTCCTACGGCATTGATGAGCTATTCCTGTCCACCTCTACAGTCTCAGACACTGAGATGGTGCTGAGGACTGATTGTGCACCTGAGATGGCAGATGCCAAATGCCGGGCAGCTTACCAGCAGCATGGCATTATCCACCAGACCTCTTCTCCCACAGTCCATACGGACAATCCTTATGCGGAGAATGTCACTGGCATCCTGTCCCGTATGATCCGATCCATCCTCACAGCTTCTGGACTCGACCTCAGCTACTGGCCGCTTGCGGCTAAGCATGGTGCCTTGTTGTGGTCCATTACACCACACAAGGAAGTGGTGACTACCCCTATCCACACTATGACAGGTCATCACTTTCAGTACCGTCGTCTCCGTGCATTTGGTGCACACTGCTATGTGGTTATGGACAGTCAGCAGAGGAACAGCAGACAGCCAGGCATCTCATCAAAACTTCAGAACAGATCATGGGCAGGCCGCATGGTTGGTATCTCTATGGGCTCTAATGCCTACAAGATCCTAGACACCTCCGACGGCACAATGCATCTTGTGGGCAAGCCACACTGGATACCTACCTATGAGCACCTGGGCAGATCCATGTCAGCATTCCCAGACACTATGGCAGCTGACAGAGAGGCTGATGCTACCTTTATCAGGCCATCTCCCTTCTCAGAGACACTCGACTGTACCTATGCCCAGATCATTGAGATCAGCTCATACTACTGCACTTCCGACCGACAGTCTTACGGCTGTGTGCTTCTTTCTGTTCCGTCGAGGGACAATACCTGGACTGACGTGGTTCATTATGTCAAGTCCACACCCGACGGCACACACTACAGACACCTGCTGGTGTATGTCGCACACTATAGGAAGACCGTCTCGGTCAATGAGCACTATCCGATCTGGACAGCTGTCAGAGCCCGAGAGAGCCGCAGACATCCATCATATGGCGCTATCATCATCTCTACCGACAGAGGCAGCAGCACACCTTATGGTGTAATATTTGAGCCTACTCCAGAGTCTACCTATGGTTGGCATATGGACCTTCCTGCTACCCTCGTCAGCTTTCCGTCCACCCATGCCGCCGCCTTCCTTCCCTTCTCCGATGATCCCAGCAGAGATGTCCGCCCCGAGTACATTCCACAGCAGTACACCTCAGCTGACAGCTTCATCAGATCAGGACCCAGAGAGTTGGTGGTGCACATGTTCAATATTTCTGCACCCCAGCTCAAACCAGTCCACGGTGTCAAGCAGGCACTTTCCACCCCAGAAGCAGTTCAGTGGCAGGAGGCTATGGATGCCGAAGTGGCTGGTCTGGCCGCCGACAATAAAATGGTCCCGGGACACCTACCCTCGGGTACCAAAGGCCTGACCACTCTCTTTGTGTTCTCCAGACCCTTCAAACCAGACCCCTCAGCACCATCCGGCACACGGCAGATCTTCAAAACCAGACTATGTGCCAATGGTAAGCAGACATACGGCTACCTTCCGTGGGAGACCACCTGTACCACACCTCAGCTTTATGCTTTCAGACTGGCCTTCATCTTCGGCAGCATCTTCAGTCTGAAGATGAGTCACTTCGATGTCTCCCAGGCCTTTATGAATGCTAAGCTGGATGTTCCAGTATGTGTATCATTTCCGGCTGGTTACACCTATCAGGGGTTCGGTGGTGCTTTACTGCACTATGCACTGTATGGCCTTAAGGTGGCTGGTGCTTCCTGGCAGAGACTGGTTAAGGTATTCATGCTCAGCTTTATGTTCGGTGAGGTGACATTCAGGCAGTCCTCTCATGATGACTGTATATATTTCATCTACACTGATTTGGTTAAGGCCATGTGTGTTGTCTATGTGGATGACTTCATTCTGGTCGCCAGTACAGAGCTTGAGGATGCCTTCTGGGCAGCTTTCAGAGCCAGGTTTCTGGCTAAGCATCTCGGAGAGGTCACATCGGTTCTCCGGATGCGGGTCAGGCAGGATCAGGCTGGTATCTACCTTTGCCAGTCCAGACAGATCAAGGACTTAATGGCCAACAACAACATCACAGCTCATTCCTACAAAACACCTATGGACCCGAAGCTCATCATCAAGAAACCAGCAGATCCAGACCTATCCCTTGTCCCCAGTTACAGATCCATCCTCGGCTCACTGCTATGGCTGGCCCGTGGCTCACGACCTGACTGCTACTATCCCGTAATCTATCTGGCTCAGTTTGTATCATGCCCTTCTGAGGAGTCTATGAAGGCTCTGATCAGAATTGCGCAGTACATGGACAGCACGGCTCATTACTCTCTGGCATTCTACTACCCCGAGACTCCGGTCAAGGTCATCACCATGTTCTGTTATTCAGATGCTGACCTGGCTAGGGACTTAGAGGGGAGAATGATGCCCGGTCCTATTCTGGCTCCGTGATATTTCTGGCTGGTATGATACTGCAGTGGCATTCAGGGAGGCAGACCATCACTGAGGTCTCCTCCACAGGGTCAGAGTATGTTGCAGCCAGTACAGCAGCACAGCGGTTGGTGTCATTGATGTTCATGCTCACCGAGATATTTGGTTCTATTACTCACCGTATTGATTCCCAGCAGCCCCTTGATTCCGATCTTGACCATGCTATTCAGTACCTTGACAGAGCAGCCACAGATATTCACTTTGACATGCCTTCCCTTCAGACTACCTCGGTGCTCAGGCGTCTGCTTGACAAACAAAACAAGCCAGCAGACGGTCTGACTTCAGTCCGCCCAAACTCTCCTACAATTCCTGATGAACTCAGTACAGATGAAATCACCCCCCTCAAATTCCAGAACAACAGGAACAGAGAATATATCAGTACAGCTTCAGCTCAGCCCCGCCTGGAGTTACCTATTCCCCTACTGCTGGATAATGATGCATGCAGATATATTGTCGAGCATCACCTCCTCTCCGAGAAGGTGAAGCATGTGATTATCAGATTTCATGTCCTCCGAGACTTTGTCAGATTGAACTGGATTCGGTGTGCCAGAGTCCCATCAGCTCGGAACCTGGCAGACCCTTACACGAAACCAGTTCCTCCAGTCAAGGACATGCAGCCCTACTTCATGCAGATGTTCCAGCAATATATGGCCATGGGTAAGGCTCAGGCTGCAGTTATTCAGAAATGATTTACTGGTATTCAGGGAAAAAGTCTTTTTGGGGAAGAATTTTAGAGCCATTTGGGAAGAATTGTGACATGGGTCATTTTTGGGAAGATTTTTGACAATGACTCATGCGTGACGCACGCGACATATATTCACGCGTATGAGTGTGTGGCACACTGGACAATTCAAGTTGAAATCTGGTTTCCTTCTCTTGTGACAGTCGAGTGACACTCTCAGTCCTCATAACATAACATTTTGCCACGATGAGTATAAATCGTACAATAGACAAAATACCATATATATTTATAAACATTTTACGATTCCAGGAAGATAGCTTCCAGGTCATGTTAGCCTGTGGTCTGGATGACCAATAACCAAAAGTCTTGCGGGAATCATTTTTCCCCAGCCAATAATCTGGCCGTGATGTAGTGTATATACCAAAGGTTTATATTCACCAAAATATTGGTTGGTGAAAATTAATTTTTATATTTTCCATTCGTATATCCGTGGTATGATGACGTGTCTAGCCTCCGCTCCGTCACGTGCTCACGTCGAACAAACCTCTGTCCGCTCAGGTGTTTTCTCTCAGACGTCTACCTCACGCTGCTGGACAGTGACTTACGTGACCCCGTAAGTCACTTTCCAGCAGCGTGAGGTAGAGGTCTGAGAGAGAGACCTCAAGCATCGAAACTTAGCATACTTATTGTTGGGCGTGTTAGGAACAACATATTTTTTGCGCGCGCGAGATCCGTGCACATTATGGGATCTGGGACGCCGCGCAAGGGAGGGGGTCATTGGGCACGCATCGAGTGAAAGGCTCGACATACGCACCGCATGAAAGCATCATGCATAGCACAAGCGTACCACGCATATCATATACGCATAGCAAACACTTTTTTAGCATCTGACAGCGCGCTGTCAACCCTAGCAAAAACGCGGATGTCCACCGCGTCCACGTTTCCGCTAGGGTTTCGTCCCTCATCCGCGCGCTCGCTTGCAAGCAAGCATGCACAGCGGATGAGGGAACCGTTTACCAAAATATTATATCATATGTGTTATCTTTCAACATCATTTCGTACAGTCTGAACGGCCAACCACAAATCTCGCTAAGGGCCGGCGCGTGCATGTGGGTATAGTGAGCGGGATTTTAGGTTTTTCGGGACTTCCAAAAGTAACGAAAGCGGTTATCATTCTCCGCGATGCGGATACCCACGGACTCAGTAGAAATCTGTGATAATATTAGATAGGAATAAGTTACTTAGATGAACACATAATCTTAGAAATCTTCGCCTGGCTGTACAGGGTCTCATTGCGAGGGAGAGCGCGTTCCGCGTTAAGTTGAAATTGCATAGTTAACAAATAGCATCTGTACATCGCAAAATGCTCAAAGCGACATCTGCTGTAAAATGGGACAGTGACACTGCGAGCATCATACGCATGCCGCGAGGTGAATCTGTCAAAAACCAACCAAATCTTTTGCGGCTCAAAATGACATACCGTACAAAAATGCAGTCATATGCCATACACCCCATTGTGGCGTACCCCACTGCGACTTTTTCGCGGGTACGCACGATTGAATGCAGATATTGCTACATTTTCAGTTCACGGTGAAGATTAATGAATTTACATTTCCAACGTTTCTCTCGTGACTAATGTATCACGTAATGTATCCAAGATGTGAATGCTATTGCGCCACATCGGCTATAGCGAGAGTTTGCCGTTGCGTTGCGTTGGACCTTTTCAGGCTGGTATGGCCAGTATAAATCCCACCGTGCGGCGACTCATGCGCGTCAGTGTCACGTATAAGCACGCACGCATGAGTCAGTTCTCATCATTCTTCCCAAAAAGAACCAATGTCAAATTCTTCCCAAATGGCTCTAAAATTCTTCCCAAAAAAACCCCTAGCCGGTATTCAGAAAGCAGCAGCATGATCTGACTGTGAGTACCTTGCTTTCCTGTTTTCCTGTTTTGGGTTGTTTGTGTAACTGACTATGCTTTGCAGGTACTGGCCTATATTCAAAGTTACTTATGGCTGGTTACTTTATGTTAGTTACTGTTTTCCTTAGAAATGAATCACTGTATTAGATAGAAAATGATGTGGCACTCATTGATAGATTTGTGTATATGGACATTGATATTCCAAGCTCACTCTTTGGTATTAGCTACACTGCATTAGTCACAGTACCATTACAGTGTCTGTTCCGACCGTGAGAGCCACCGCTGCTGTCAGTCATGATCTCTCTATTCATTCTCCCTCTGCAGTAAGTCTTTCCGGTGACGGGCGGATCTGGACCTGCTTCGGCACTCCTTATCCTACCCCTGACGAAGCACCCCGGATAGCTTGCAGCCACGGTGTGTGGACCTCCAGAGACATGACATATCACTATCCCCCGACAGCAGGGTGGCACCAGGGACAGATTACTGCCCGTGTCAGGACGTTGGGTCTACGGACCAGCTTTTCGGGGTTTTCAGCCCTGACACGGTGTGACTGCAGTTCCACCATCTCCATCATCTTTCTGGATTTTGGTTCTGGTACTGGATTAGTGGCATGTATCTTGGTTTGATTGGTTATTGGTCTGACCACCTCACTCGAGGTGGTGTGCTGGAGTTGACATTCAGTCCGAGCTCAGTCATCAGAGTTGTCATCACCGCCCCGTCATGACCGCAGTCATCACCGACTCGACCTGACCGCTGTCATCACCGATACGGCTCGACACCTCTGACTACCTCACTGACCTGATTGTCATCTCCTCTGATCGAGTTCGTTCGGTTGTCACATGAGACAGAGCACACTAGCTCATTTCGCATCACACTCAGCATACTAGAACTATATATATTATATCTTCTGTATGTTGAGAGAGATTCTGAGTGCGAAACCCTGAGCGTTGCAGTGCTTCCTGTTTGACCTGTCTGTTTACTGAATGGGTCTTCTCGCACACACTGTTAAAAGCGAACAGCTCGATTTACTGTGACGTGACGGTCAAATGACACTCCGTGCATTTATACGAAATTTCCTTCTAAAATATGGAATGAATCTGCTGTATGCCATGCCATACAACGTCTTAGAGTTGTAATGAAACCTCACATTTGCACTCAGATGCTGCATCGGTCGGTAGATCGAATCCCCCGCCCGTCGCGTGACATCTGAGCCGCTCACGAGACCCGCCTTGCATGTTGTGAAAAGCACTTCTCACGTTCCGCCAGTGTAAAGAGCTGTTTCAGCGGTGTTAATCAATGAATAGATTAGGAGGAACATCCGCAGCATGCTTGCATCAAAATATGGAGTAGCCCCTGGTGTTTTCACTAGCCTGCTTTGCAGGGATACCGCACTCTCAAGACTTTGTCCCCTTTGCTAGCGTAAATGTTTTATTATTATTATTATTATTATTATTAAAATATGTTGCACACGACATAATTTGGGCGCTAGGTAACTTGCCCGCTCAGATTTGGTCACTCGAAGCGGATCTTGGGGTCCTCGCTTCGAGTGGCGAGGAGCGGTAAACGCCATCCTTTGGCCTAAACAAGATTTTTTTTAAATCGCCTAAATTTTTTTGACCCATTTTTCGGGGCCGAACCTATATTTTTTTGCCCTTTTTTTCTGGATGCCTAAATTTTGATGAAATTTTGATGAAAACGTCTCTTTGCAACAACCGCAAAAGAGCCTCCCTGTTGAGATGCGCAAATATTGGTCGGGAACTTCGGTGATGCGCTTGGAGGGCTCGATCTTCGGCTCCTTCGTGATGCTTACACCCCCTCCTACACGCTTCTTTCCAGAGGAAGGTTTCAGAGAAGGTGCCCTTTCTCGCTCGTGCGCTGCTAAAGCCGGCTGCTGCGGCAGCTCGCTATCCGCATGCTGCTGGGAGCTCCTGTTCCGCTTCAACTGGTCGAAGGCGTTTGTTAGGGGTTGTGCTCGCGTGCGTGCATACCCTGCCTCCAAGCGACTCGGTTCGCGGTCGTCGCTGTCCTCCGACGAGTCGCCATCGTCACGTCCCAGGTCTAGGTGTACTGGGTGGAGAGTTGTCTTGTTGGTGTTGTCCTCGACGTCGAGATCAAATATATCGGATTCTGAAGCTGAAGAATAGTCTTCGACGAGCATGGTGATGATGATCCTCCCCTGTTCGTTGTTGGCTGTTCTTGCGTCTTACTGTCGACAAAGAATATTGTAAATCTGAACGAAAGGAAGGGCGGCGACATCGACATCGACAGCCGACACCGTCTCGACCGTCTCTGTCAGATTTTTCGAGAAAAGAAAATCGAAAAATATGGATCGATGGGGGTCCAACTTTAAAAATTGCAGACGGGGGTGGATATTTTCCCTACGGACCCCCTATATTTTTCAAAATTTTGACATTTTTTTGGGGCTGAATTTTGACCTAAATTTTGAATAAAATTTTTCAAAATTCTTGTTTAGGCCAAGCCATCCTCGAAACGCCATTCTCTTGGCGTTCTGACCAAGGGAGTGGCTGTAGCTACTTAACACAACTAAGTGAACTTATGTAAAACGTTTAAAACGCGCAGATGCGCTTCATCCGCTCAACGAATCGCTGGCGGTATGAAGCACTTCTTCCGCTCTATCTCCGCGGGATGTCGCTAGGCTGTCGAAGTACTAAACTTAATATATTGAACTCCTAAGGTGTTGTCCGTAATAAATATTGTTAATCATGCAAAGATCAACAAAACTGTCGGACAGAATCTTCTCGTTTTGAGATTAGACCTAATGAGCGTTCTGACAGAAAAGGCTAATATATGATATATATATTAGGCTGGCGGAAGCACTTACAGGGTGTGACACCGTGATACACTGCAGACTAAGATGAGATAATAAAATAACTTTGAGGTTTTATTATCGAACTGGCGGAACGAACTGGCGGAAGCAAGCTGACGTGGCACCTCGGGTCAAGGGGTGATCAGAGAGAGTGTGACTGCCCCCCACCTTATGGGGGGGGCTGAAAGTCTCATCTCACATCACACCACCTCACTCCGAAGGCGTGAGGTGCCACAACAAGATAGGCAAGCTCGCATCCCAAACCCAAACCCTAGGCAAAAATAGGCAGCAGTTACAGGCCCGATGGGACCTCTCACAGTTTGAAACTACTGCACTACAAGCTAGAGCTGTTCATATTGATTGCAAGTGTCTGTTTGCTTTAATGTTGCACACCACCAGACCGTGATGCGTCTGGTGGCGGGTCGATTGCGCCATTGGCGAGAGGCCGTGATCCACTGAAACTCGGCAACCAGATGGGCCCCTGCGTGTAAGCAGGGCAGCGGTCCCACTCGTCCTCGTCGTCGGCAGGTGCGAGTGAACGGGCAGCGGCCAGATGGACACCACCGCCTCGATCGAGACCGCCGGGATGCACAGAGGGGTGTGGAACATCGCTGGGAGGCACATCACGAAAAGGGGCGTAGCCAGGTGAGTCAAGGGAGGGCGGATCCTCGGGCGGCCAATCCTCAGGGGGCGGCAGCCGCAACGTCATGGCGGCTGCATCCTCGGTCGTGGGCGGCTTCTCCGTGGCCGACGCGAGCTGAGGCACTGCCTGCTTCGTCCATGGCGGCGAAACAGGAGGTGCAACGGCGGCGAAGTCAGGGGCTTTACCGTCCGCGTACGCCTCCCTGCAAATGCGTGGGCAGAGGCCCTTCGTCTCCTGGTGGGCACATGTGATACCATACAAGCGGAAGCATGTGACGCAGGGGAAACCAGTGCCAAACCACTTTTTGAAGAGCATGTCGCCCTCTACCTTCCACTCACCAACTGGTGCTTCGCGTCGCTCTCGTCGCTTGGACTTGGTGGCATCGAAGCTGTAGGCCGCAGCACCACCAGAGGTGGAGGACACAGCCTTCCCCGCCAGCTTGGCGAATGGGGACTCGTCGCGGAAAACGGTCCGAAGCTCGAGCTGGAGGGACGAAAAAGTGTGGGTCGCACCAGCCCGCAAGTTGCGTAGCACCACCAGGTACAAGGGGGATACGTAGCACGAATTCGCCGCGGACGCGGCCAGGATGTGCCAGAGATCTCGAACTCGCTCTCGGTCAGTGTAGGTCGCGTGCGAGCGGGCGTGCTTGTCCATGAGCTTGCTGATGACCTCCAATTGCGGAGCTGGGTCCTTCTTCTCGTCGATGATGACAGCGCGTAACCTCGTCCAGAAGCGCTCCGTGTCGGGGTCAGGGATGCCTTCCACGAAAAAACGTAAGCGCTGGAGAGCACAGCGGCCATCGCCAGGGTGCACCTTGGCCGACTCGTTGTACAAACGCAGAGCCGAGCCGCGGAGAAAAACGGGCAAAATGGTGAAGATGAGCTCGTTGAGAACCATGTGGTAGGCCTCGTACTCGTTGTCCAAGTCGAGGAGCATGTCGAACTCGTAGTGCGAAATGGGCCCCAAGACGTGGTGAATGTTGCTGAGCAAAATAGCGAAGTCAGTCTCAGCGTCCGAAGTGTCCAGAGTGATACCAACGTTCTTCTTGAATTCGTGGGCGTGCAAAAGGGTGAGGACGTCCTCAGCGTAAGTAAAGGCGTAAGTCATCTTGTCGGAGTACTCGTCCTCCCTTCCTTCTTCCACGGGTGTAGAGACCCATACAGCCGGATCCCGATGAAATTCGGCAGCAGTGGCGGAAGGGCCAACACAAGTGGGTCGTGTGCGCAATGATGATGTCGTGACAATGCGTCGGGTAGCGCCCCGCGGGCGGCCTCCATTGGTGGGAGATGTTTCAGAATCTCCGGAAGCACGTTGGCGGGCGGCGCGGATCGCTGCATGTGACGGGGTAGCCATTGCAGGGATGAAATATTCCAGTTTGAAAAATGCAAAGATGTGGCGAAACCAAAAACGCCGATAAGAAGGGGTGAAGGTCTCGTTGATTCCTGCTGAAGTTGGTCGAAAAAAATACAATTTTCCGGGGTACGTGCGGAGTTACGTGCGGAGGTACGTGCGGGTTACGTGCTGTTACGTGCGGGTCACGGGTGCGGGTTACGTGCGTGATCAAAGTAGCCGAGAAAACAGATGCCACACCAAAGATGGTGGACCGATAACCTGACAGAAAAGGCTAATATATGATATATATATTAGGCTGGCGGAAGCATTTACAGGGTGTGACACCGTGATACACTGCAGACTAAGATGAGATAATAAAATAACTTTGAGGTTTTATTATCGAACTGGCGGAACGAACTGGCGGAAGCAAGCTGACGTGGCACCTCGGGTCAAGGGGTGATCAGAGAGAGTGTGACTGCCCCCCACCTTATGGGGGGGGGGCTGAAATTCTCATCTCACATCACGTTCCCTCAAGCAGCGCCACCGTCCCCCTAGCGGAAACCGGGAGGACGTTGGCGCGCTGTCCGGTCAAACCGCGGCAAGACCGGAGATTCCACCCGACAATTTTGCTAAACATGCCCTTCTGAGGGATTCTGAAAGAGCGCGCCGCCACCTCCACCTGCCTCTCCCCGCCCACCTTGACCCCCTTCCTCAACGTCTCCAAATACCCCCTTAATTCTTCGACTTCCCTCCCCACCGCTCAGATTCAGCCACCCCTCCACTCACCCGGCCATGGCTGCTTCTCCATCTTCTAGAGTTTTTTGCTTTGCACCTAGCTTTTCTCTAGATGTCACCCTGCTGAAAAGTGGGTTGAGCCCCTTTGTGGGCGCGCTATAGCAGAGGGAGTAGCCCCTGGTGTTTTCACTAGTCTGCTTTGCAGGGATACCGCACTCTCAGGACTTTGTCCCCTTTGCTAGCGTAAATGTTTTATTCGTATTATTATTAGCGCGCCGCCGAATTTTGACAATTTTGACAACATATTTTGATGCTAGCATGCTGCGGATGTTCCTAATCTATTCATTAATTAACACCGCTGAAACAGCTCTTTACACTGGCGGAACGTGAGAAGTGCTCTTCACAACATGCAAGGCGGGTCTCGTGAGCGGCTCAGATGTCACGCGACGGGCGGGGGATTCGATCTACCGACCGATGCAGCATCTGAGTGCAAATGTGAGGTTTCATTACAACTCTAAGACGCTGTATGCCATGCCATGACAATGACATGCCATGTTGCCATATCATCATCGTCGAATCACATGAATGCATTTCCGTTTGTTTATGTTTTTATTACCGAATGTGCCAATCGGTTATGAACTTCCCGTGTTGGATATTACGACCAATAATACCAACGAATTGTGAGTTTTGGACATATGGCATAATTGGCATTTAACACATACGCAATGCTCATAGCGAATCGAAAACTCTGAACTGTTGGACATCTCGCGAAGTGTCGCCATTAGACCGTTCGATTATTTGCGGAGAGTTTATTTGTCGACAACTCGGCATATCACGATATCAACCTACCGTCGTGAGCTTGTGACACCGTGTCTCAAGGGGCATATTTATATTATTATACAGTATATGCCCCTTGAGCTAGTAGGAAGGGCTGCGCCTATAAACAACTAGTTGAATGATACATATATAACAGTGTTGACCAATTGGCATTGACATTGTTATCTTGTGCCGGGTGTATTTGGGCGCTTCCCTAACGCTAAGCTTCACGATCTCGATGGATGATACAGTTGAACAGTTGAACAACTATGTCTATCCTATGATCGCCCAAAGCCCATCGCCGATCGGGTGAACTGAAGGGCTGAAGCAGCGCAGCGCAGCGCCAAAGCGGGGCAAACCGCAAACTCCAGATTGCCACTCTGGCTCAAACTTAATGTGCCCTCCAACATAACGGTTTCGAAGACTCCTGTTTTCAGGTAGTTGCTCAGGCAGCACATGTGGCACTGAATTTTCAGTGAGAAAGGTGACAATATATCTTCAAATTATTTTTGCCACGGTGGGCCTTAAATTCTAATATTACAGGATGGGAGGCATCTCGGTGGAGTTCGTGGACATCGGGTTACAGGTCGAAACAAGGAAGACCGCGATCCTGCAAAACGTAACCGGCAGTTTCAAAACCAATGAAATATGCGCTCTTATGGGACCTTCAGGCGCTGGGAAAACTACGCTGTTGCACATTCTTGCTGGGCGCGACGTTGGCGGTATTGTAACAGGCTCTGTTGTGTATCACGATACTAACGAATGCGGGTTTGTTACCCAAGAAGACGTTATCGAACCTCGCCTGACCTGTCACGAGGCTTTGACCTTTTACTCTCAACTCCGACTTGCTGCCGGTACCACCGCAGAGGAGATTGAAAAAGTCGTGCAGAACTGCATGGACGACCTCGGCCTGAATCACGTGGCAAATGTGGGCGTTGGGGGCGACGCGCTTCAGGTGAATTTGGGGTTTTCTCTTGTTTCTTATAGTGACTGTCTCTTGATCGAGCCTTGCTTTTACCAAGTGAGCAGCACACATAACGGGATGAACTGTGGCTTCAAACGCAGGGAGTAGCCAAAACTCTTTCAGGCGGTGAGAAAAGAAGGGTGTCCATCGGGTGCTCTCTGGTCACAAACCCCTCCATTTGCTTTTTGGATGAACCTACAAGCGGCCTCGACGCCGGAATGGCTCTCGAGGTTATGGATGCTCTTGTAGTCATTGCAAGGCAGGACCGTACGATCGTTTGCAGTATCCACCAACCTCGCTGGGATATTTTCAAAAACTTCGACAAAAATTATTTCCTTGCTCATGTACGCTGATTATCACCCGAGTACTGCTCTCCTTCCTGCATGAGCTTGCTTGTGCGGTTTGTTACTTTTTCTTCGCTCGTATCTGCTGTTCAGCACCCGAGTACCGCTCTTCCTCATACGTGCACCTGTTTATGCGGTTAATTGTTGTAACGTTTTGCTGCCGCGGTGTACTCGGTGTCTTCGTCAGCCAACTGTAGATATTTCGTTGACGTTTGTGGTCGATCCCAAAATGAGTTGAAACTGCTTCTTGTATGCCTCTTGTGCCCCTGTTCATTCTTATGTTATTGGAAGTTTCCTGTTTGTTATCAGGGCATTTTGGCGAGCTGCGGAACCCGTAAGGAGCTATTCGACTTTTACCTTTCCGAGTTTCCCAGCCTGCCGAAGGATATGAAAGAAGACAATTTAGCGGATCTTTACTTGGACTACCTTTCCCACCTATCGTATACCCAAGCCGTTGACATGGGCGCCCGCTTCCAGCAGTTTGCAGCGGCTAACAAGTGAGTTGGTACACGTATTACGTGTTTGTTTTATCTTTTTGGTCACCAGATTGTCGTTTCCTCTGTTTCTTGATAGTGTTTTGTCCTCTCAGGTTATCCGGGAGGAGGAAGCGTTCTACGCTGTCCAAGAAGCCTGCAGAATTCAGGCAACGCGTGCCTCTGTACATGCGATGTTATTTAGTCTTCAGGGCTAAAGCGTTAGCACACACTGTCAGACGCGGGGACCTGAGATTTGTGTTTATGGGAGGATCTGTTTGGCTCCTGGTGAATGGTCTTGCCTTTTCTGGGGGCTCCACCGAGGACGACTCCTTGTACGGAGCTGTGCTCGTCCTTCTGTTGTTTTTATTCTTCAAGGGCATTCCGACGATGGCCAACTGTGTCGTGCAGCGCAAGTAAGGACGTCTGCTTTTTCTCTTTTGAAACATGCTGCGTACGCTCTCACGTCCTGTTGAGATCGCGCCTTTCCTTCTGAGACTAACTTTCCTTCCCTGTTTGCAGGCAGTACCTTCATGATTATAGTATGGGCCTGTATGGGGCCTTCGAGTTCTGGTTTGCTGTGTCTGCCCTGGATCTTCTCGAGAGCTTTTGTGGTATTTGCCTCTGCTATTTCTCATGGTGCTACATCTCCGGCTTGAGAACGGGCCCCGAGCACATGATTTATGGCGCTGCAACCGCTCTTGGACTGGGGCAGGCTGCAGTTGGAATGAGTCAACTTAACATGTTTGTTTTTCCCAACGTCACTTTCGTCAATGCGGTCTATGGCGGTTTGGTGTCGTTCCTGATGGCGTACTCCGGTGTCTATTGCGATGTGAACGATCTCCCCAGCTGGTTGGCCTGGATCCCGGACATCAACCCCTATTACTACGCAACCTCGGCTCTGATGCAGAATCAGTTTTCTGGCACTGATTATGGCCATACGGCTGCAATGGAAAGCTATTTCAATTACAGTAAGTCGGAATGCTTGCTCGCGACATGGTTAGTCTACTTTATCTTCTACACCTGCTTCTACCTTTCGCTCGAATACCAAATGTGGCTCAAGGACTATTCCAAGATGTGGAAAGCTTTTATGAAAAAATTCCAGAAGAGTGCAGGGGTTGACGTTCCTGATGCGGCGGAGAAAGAAAGCCTTATCGAAAAGACCTCGACTCTCGGGTGCGTTGATTCTCTCTACCTAGAGCAAGCTGGAAGCTAATGCCGCTGACATAACCCACCCTTCGAGGCTTCCACTCTCTAGCTTTTCACCTGTTTTTTTCTTTTCGGGGCGGGCAAGTCCTTCCGCGGAACTGTTTTGGCATTCTGCAAGACGTACTGAACGCAAATTTGCGGCATATACAGGGACGCCTCCAATACCTTCAAATCTGCGGAAACCAAGGCAACTACAGGACACTCTACAACTGTTGTGCAAGGCCCTCCCATTACCTGGTATCACATTCAATACAGTATCACTGTCCAGAACAAGGACGGCCCTGCAGCTGATGGTGGAAAGCAGGTAAGTCTTTCGGATACCTTCCCGCCACTTATTTGTGCCCTATTGTGCAAACAGCACGTGCCCTTTGGTAGACTGCCCACGCTAAGTAAAAAAACAACGCAAGGACTGGTGTTGTTTCGGAGATTACTTGACTGGCTATCGTCTCAACCCCTTCGAGATTACCAGGACTGGTAACCGACTCAAGTGCCTGCAAATTGCTCACAGGAAGCGAACGAGCTTTCCAGCTTCGCCTTCCAACAAAAGCAAAAGGTCATCCTCGCGGATTGCAGCGGTGCCGTCCCTTCAAGCACCCTGTGCGCTCTAATGGGCCCCTCGGGCGCCGGGAAGACTTCTCTCCTTCACATTCTTGGGGGCAAAGAGATGGTCGGACAGGTATTTCCTTCTCAGACGATTCTTCATGTATGTACTTATGTGGACACGGAGACTGTACACAAGAACTGTTTTCACCTTTTAGCTACCTATTTTGGGCCTACTATATGCACCTTGATGTCCACGCCAGCACAAGTCACTGACGTGAACTCAAGAAATCCTTTCAACTTTGCAGGTGACTGGAACTCTTCCAGACATCGACTACGAGGACACAGGCTTCGTGTGGCAGGAAGACATCCTGGAGCCTGCCTGCACAGTGCGTGAAACGCTCCGCTTCTACGCCGATCTAAAGCTACCTGCTAGAACTCGTGCACAGTTCCGTACAGAAGTCGTGCAGTCGGTGCTCGAGGAGCTTGGCCTTGCGATTTGCTCTGGTGAGCCGCTCTGCCGTTGTACACGTTTATTGTTGGTATCCTTGTGATAGTGAGCTTGCATCTTAGGGGTGTCGTTTTTGTTGGTGCTGTGGGCGAATAGACAACATTGTTGGCGGCACGTCCGTGCTGTCGACTGTCAAAACCCTCTCTGGTGGGCAGCGTCGACGCGTGTCCATTGGCTGTGCGCTGGTCACAAATCCTTCCGCTGTGATGCTGGACGAGCCTACCAGTGGCTTGGACGCTGGCATGTCCCTCGAAGTGATGGAAAGTATGAGGAACCTCGTAAATTCTGGCCGCACAATGATTGCTAGTATTCATCAGCCTCGTATCGATATCTTCAAAATGTTCGACCAGGTAACTACATCTGACTGGCACTTAAATACTTGTACTTTTCAAAAGCTGAAAACTCTGAAAGTGCACTCCCTCGGGTCTTAAATTCAAGCTTCGGAAACAGTTGAGCGCTACGCATTATGTGCAACTTGCCAACGCAGAATGCCTTCGCCCTTGCGACTTTCCCTGATCGCAAAAAGAGACTTAACTCTTTCTACCTCGTGTCGCTATTGTTACGTGTAGCGGCCTATGAATCCTGCGTCTTGAACTTACAGAAGGCTGAAACTTTTTCTGCGTTTTAGCTCGTACCTTAAGCCCGTGGCACGAATATTGTACCAGGTGATCTTTTTGGCCAAAGGCCACATCGCATATGCTGGGCCGCCCACTCTGGACGGCATGTCTCCGCTGTTCGGGCATCTTTTCGAGGGGAGAGACATGAGCCGTCTGAACTCGGCCGATCTGATGCTGGATCACCTGTCAGGTAATACCAAGAACCCAAAGCCTTGCGTTTCTAACTAAATCGAGGTTTTTAAAAGGGCAACTCGTTTCAAGAGCTGCGAAATAAGTGCGCGAGCTCCTTTTTCACCATTCACCCACTACGCTTTCATGCACAACGGCTTTTGGGAGTTTCTGGGCACCCACCTCATTTAATATTAACGTGTTGTGAGTGGATTCTTTCCACAGTTGTGCAGACTGATGCGGCCGAAAAGCTTAGCGAGGCATACAAGGAGTACAACAAGAAAATTAATAAAGATGAGGTATTATCGTCTTCAAGCATCTCCTGCACCTTTCAGAAGTGTTTTTTCTGCGTTTTGTGCAGGTTGATATCCAGTTGTGTTTAGAGGGTAGGTTGTGTTTAAAGGCAGTATTTGCTTGTACGGTTGTTGTCTGAGTCGATCACAGCAGGAGTTGTATCGTCTCGTTTGTACACATTTACGCGTAGGTCTCGTCGTTTTCATCAGTCGTTCACCCATCTTCACTGGGCAAATTATGAGCTGCTCGGGTTTTCGTTTCTCGGGGCTATGCACTATTTTATTACGAGTAATAAAATAAGCGTTTTGTCCACATACACACAGGTGGTGGTCTACGAGAAGCCTCCTGGATATGGTGTGCAGGATGCCCACCGTCGCCCATCTTTCTACTTCAGACTCAAGGTAGACATCCTGCTCCTGGGCCCTTCTTTGTGCAGGTAAACAAACATCTTTCCAGCGGTGACTGGCAGGGGCTAGCTTTTTTGTGCACTGGCCCTGTCAGGGATAGCAAGTGCCGTAGTGTAAAACTCAACTTGTGTCCAAGGTGAAGCCCAACTGCAACTGACTCGGGTACCTTTTTTGGACACAGGTGTTATTGGGACGTGAATGGAGTGTCAAGGTGATGAGCAACCACACCTACACTCGTGTCGCTGTGCTTGCACTTTGGGGTATCATCTTCGCAATGCCATACCTTCGACTCTCGTACGATCTTAAGGTGTGTCCTTTTGCCTGGAAACTCACTACCTGCTACTTGCTGCTTAGGGCAAAAAGGATGGATACCAAGTGTTTAGGGAACTTCACTGCTGGTTGCCATTTTTTTTTGCACCTGTTGTTTGTGTGGTATCAAACGCTGCTCCCGAGTTATACCTGCATCCGACGGTCGTGCGAGGCTTTGTGTGACTCTTTTTCCATCGGGTTGTGATTCAGGAATCAGAAGCCTTCGACACCATTCGCGCACTGTATGTGTTGTCTCTATTCCAGGTGAGGGATGATCGATCCAATATCAAGCCTTGTGTTTTCCTTGTTTTGTATGTAAACCGTTGTGAAGGACCCAGTTCAGCCTTAAGGCACTCAGTCCGAACAGCGGTATTAAGATGTGATCAAGGAATGTTGCTTGCTGTAAACAAACTAAGGTTTGAACTGTACTGGCAGGCCACTCTTACCTCTCATGCTGGCGCAGTGCACGAGCACTGGGTACATCAGTCCCGAGCTGAGATGAAAATGAAGTTGTACGAGGTGAGAGTTGCTGTCTCTTTGGAACACGAGACGTATGTCCCAGTGGCAGTGGCCTGTCTATTGTTGGCAGTCAGTGACACTGACCTGGTCGACATGTGTTGAGCTTCACGTGCTGCGCAAATTCGTGACAATCCGGTGTATACATTCTCCCTTGGTTAACTGGGCTCTCCATCTAAGAGGTAGCTGGTGTTTCTGGGTTAAACAGGCTGCGGAGGCGTACCTCTCCTTTTTCCTATGGGACTCTTTGATCATCGTGATCCCCGGCTCGATGGTGATGACATTTGAAATGTGGCTTATGTCCTCCTTCCAACCTGCAGCAGACAAAATGTTTTTTGGTATTTCCGTTTGCTGCTTGGAGCATCTCGCATACACGACAATTGCCATGTTCCTCATCATCTCGATCCCGAACAGTAAGGCAGTGGAGGTGAGTTCTTATCTGTTGGTCATCTTGACCACCGAATTGAATTTCTTATCTGAACTTAAATTTCTCACGCAGAGGTGATGTGCTTATCAAGTATTGTGTGGAATGGGTGTGCAGACTGTCAAAGCACTGATGTATGCCTCCCTGGGCTGTTACACTGGTTTCCTTATCAAGATTGGAGACATCCCGTGGGTTGTTCGGTGGTTGTGCTACATTAATCCTGCAAAATATGCTTTCGCGGGTTTGATGATCAACGAGTTTTCCGGTGAGTCAGTCGAGTGCGATGATGAAGATGGCTCGTCTGATGGATGTGCTCAAGGTGATGATTACGTCAGGGAGTATGATGCTGATGAAGACACTACCCGACTTGGGGATTTCTTGGCCGTTTTGGCTCTGGCGCTCACTGCATTCTTGCTGAATTTGCATACTATCATGCGTACTGCCAAGAGTAGTCACTGAAAAGTGAGCCTTCTCGGTGGAAAGGATGTCTCTTACCGTGTCTACTTTATTGATTTTAATTCCGAAAATGAGCCGCAATAAACTATTTAATTAAGTTTGTTGGTCCCCCAGATTTAATTATTTAATTGATTTTAAAGTTGTTTGTTTTAACTGGAGGAATACAGATAATTATTTAATTTATGAACTTTGTTTGTTTGTTCACACTATTATATGACCTATATTTAATTATTTTGTTTTGCTTGTTTTTTCTTTTTTGCTATATCGGTGCAATTGACCCAGAGAATTATTCAAAAGTACAAGTATACAATACGGTAACGAATGGATACCGGAAGTACGAAAGTTCGTTGCGTGTTTCCAAGCTATGTGTTCATTGTAATATGCAACGTCGTAGTCGCGCTCAGCCACTAGACTCGCACCTAGGTCGACGTCGCATCTCTGCAGGGGGGTTGAACGATGCACGAACGCGGTGTGTTTTAACGGGCGTCCAGCGCCCTTCTTGAGAACTTGTCTTAAAACTCGTTCTCCTATTCCTAGGAATCTTTCTCTTGCACTGCGCTTAGGACGTGCCGAGACGGGGCGGAGAACGGTCGGGTCTGAGTTCACTGATGCTGCCGGAACCCCTCGCTTGACACCAAAGCTGAGGAGGGAGGCCTGTTGAAGCCTCTCGAGTGACCTGCGCTTCTTGGCCATATCCCCGAGCGTTGTTTTGCCACATCGGCATTCTGTCGGAAGAAAATTGCAGATTAAACAAAGCTCTCCCTCGTGTCCCGAGCCGCCAGCCATACCTGCCGTGTAGGTGAAGAGAGAGACCAGTTTCCAGTTATTTTGTCACTTTGTTTGTTTTCGCGCTGAGGGGCGAGATCGGAATTATATATTTAATACTTTGTTGTTTAAATTTGTTGTAATGATGTGTATGGCACAATATTTAATTATTTACCTTATTTTTTTTTCGCAACCTATCAGGGAGGAATTATTTAATTTTAAAGCCTATTTACGTTTCAAAAGACGATTTTTTCCTCCATAATTATTTACATTTAAAATCAATAAAGTAGACACGGTACAAGGACTGAACCTATATGGTCCGCTTATTTGCTACAGTGAATTCTTTTTATGTTGTATTCCTTAGGTATGTAGTGATGTTTTATGTTTCTTTGAGCTCCACGCTCTTTACTCTTGAACTTGGTACTTAATTCACTTCAAGGCTTTTACAGTTGGTGAGAAAACAAAAATTGAGAAAACTATCCACTATATCCAAATTTTTGTGAGTGTGTTTCTAACATTGCCATGCAGGGATTTGCACACGATATTTTTCACACCGTGTCCTATGTTAGACCTAGCCTGTGAATGGATAACCAAACTCTTTGGGAGCTTTTTTTAATTATTCCGAGAATGAGAGCGTCATGTCCGAGATGACTTCGATTTTGAGCTGCTTCAATTTGTGTGAAAACGGAGTTTATAGCAAACAAAAAGTTGTGTGAGTCCACTTTCAGAAAGAATATTTGTTCGCTTGATATATGTCTGTTCGATTGATTACGACGAGTCTTTAATCTGTGTTGCATGCAATAGTTACATGAGGATTCGGGGTCGCTATTTCTTCTCACGCGCGGATCATTGGCCTGCACGAAGTGTACAAAGCGGATGATATCCACTTGTGATGATACAGGTGCTTTTGCTGGCATATGCTGCCATGCAACGTGTGGTATCGAAGGTGTATTGCCATATGTGCCTTACAAACTTTTGCGTAAAAAGGGGCGGTTGGCGCGTGTGAAATTTGAATGAAAATGTATGAATTAGGGGATGCCCTTTTAAGGAGACTTGCAGTATTTTTGTAAAATTATGCATGCACGATCGCGGTACCAAAAAATGATCATTACAAAGTTGTGGCTGTTTTTGAAATTTAACGACCATTACCCTAGGACCTGAAAATGGCGCCCGCCATTTAATGGCGATGACGTGAGCCATCTAATGGCGCCATCCATCATAGATACAGGTGGGTGTTGACACAGACAATAAGCCTAGCTAGAAGAGACAAACTGGGATCGAAAATTAGAGTCAGCAGTACCGTGTCTACATTATTGATTTTAGAATTAAATAATTATTTTACCACAAAACGACCTATG
>LGRX02028581.1:0-29512 GCA_001247695.2 Cymbomonas tetramitiformis
TCATCCGCTCAACGAATCGCTGGCGGTATGAAGCACTTCTTCCGCTCTATCTCCGCGGGATGTCGCTAGGCTGTCGAAGTACTAAACTTAATATATTGAACTCCTAAGGTGTTGTCCGTAATAAATATTGTTAATCATGCAAAGATCAACAAAACTGTCGGACAGAATCTTCTCGTTTTGAGATTAGACCTAATGAGCGTTCTGACAGAAAAGGCTAATATATGATATATATATTAGGCTGGCGGAAGCACTTACAGGGTGTGACACCGTGATACACTGCAGACTAAGATGAGATAATAAAATAACTTTGAGGTTTTATTATCGAACTGGCGGAACGAACTGGCGGAAGCAAGCTGACGTGGCACCTCGGGTCAAGGGGTGATCAGAGAGAGTGTGACTGCCCCCCACCTTATGGGGGGGGCTGAAAGTCTCATCTCACATCACACCACCTCACTCCGAAGGCGTGAGGTGCCACAACAAGATAGGCAAGCTCGCATCCCAAACCCAAACCCTAGGCAAAAATAGGCAGCAGTTACAGGCCCGATGGGACCTCTCACAGTTTGAAACTACTGCACTACAAGCTAGAGCTGTTCATATTGATTGCAAGTGTCTGTTTGCTTTAATGTTGCACACCACCAGACCGTGATGCGTCTGGTGGCGGGTCGATTGCGCCATTGGCGAGAGGCCGTGATCCACTGAAACTCGGCAACCAGATGGGCCCCTGCGTGTAAGCAGGGCAGCGGTCCCACTCGTCCTCGTCGTCGGCAGGTGCGAGTGAACGGGCAGCGGCCAGATGGACACCACCGCCTCGATCGAGACCGCCGGGATGCACAGAGGGGTGTGGAACATCGCTGGGAGGCACATCACGAAAAGGGGCGTAGCCAGGTGAGTCAAGGGAGGGCGGATCCTCGGGCGGCCAATCCTCAGGGGGCGGCAGCCGCAACGTCATGGCGGCTGCATCCTCGGTCGTGGGCGGCTTCTCCGTGGCCGACGCGAGCTGAGGCACTGCCTGCTTCGTCCATGGCGGCGAAACAGGAGGTGCAACGGCGGCGAAGTCAGGGGCTTTACCGTCCGCGTACGCCTCCCTGCAAATGCGTGGGCAGAGGCCCTTCGTCTCCTGGTGGGCACATGTGATACCATACAAGCGGAAGCATGTGACGCAGGGGAAACCAGTGCCAAACCACTTTTTGAAGAGCATGTCGCCCTCTACCTTCCACTCACCAACTGGTGCTTCGCGTCGCTCTCGTCGCTTGGACTTGGTGGCATCGAAGCTGTAGGCCGCAGCACCACCAGAGGTGGAGGACACAGCCTTCCCCGCCAGCTTGGCGAATGGGGACTCGTCGCGGAAAACGGTCCGAAGCTCGAGCTGGAGGGACGAAAAAGTGTGGGTCGCACCAGCCCGCAAGTTGCGTAGCACCACCAGGTACAAGGGGGATACGTAGCACGAATTCGCCGCGGACGCGGCCAGGATGTGCCAGAGATCTCGAACTCGCTCTCGGTCAGTGTAGGTCGCGTGCGAGCGGGCGTGCTTGTCCATGAGCTTGCTGATGACCTCCAATTGCGGAGCTGGGTCCTTCTTCTCGTCGATGATGACAGCGCGTAACCTCGTCCAGAAGCGCTCCGTGTCGGGGTCAGGGATGCCTTCCACGAAAAAACGTAAGCGCTGGAGAGCACAGCGGCCATCGCCAGGGTGCACCTTGGCCGACTCGTTGTACAAACGCAGAGCCGAGCCGCGGAGAAAAACGGGCAAAATGGTGAAGATGAGCTCGTTGAGAACCATGTGGTAGGCCTCGTACTCGTTGTCCAAGTCGAGGAGCATGTCGAACTCGTAGTGCGAAATGGGCCCCAAGACGTGGTGAATGTTGCTGAGCAAAATAGCGAAGTCAGTCTCAGCGTCCGAAGTGTCCAGAGTGATACCAACGTTCTTCTTGAATTCGTGGGCGTGCAAAAGGGTGAGGACGTCCTCAGCGTAAGTAAAGGCGTAAGTCATCTTGTCGGAGTACTCGTCCTCCCTTCCTTCTTCCACGGGTGTAGAGACCCATACAGCCGGATCCCGATGAAATTCGGCAGCAGTGGCGGAAGGGCCAACACAAGTGGGTCGTGTGCGCAATGATGATGTCGTGACAATGCGTCGGGTAGCGCCCCGCGGGCGGCCTCCATTGGTGGGAGATGTTTCAGAATCTCCGGAAGCACGTTGGCGGGCGGCGCGGATCGCTGCATGTGACGGGGTAGCCATTGCAGGGATGAAATATTCCAGTTTGAAAAATGCAAAGATGTGGCGAAACCAAAAACGCCGATAAGAAGGGGTGAAGGTCTCGTTGATTCCTGCTGAAGTTGGTCGAAAAAAATACAATTTTCCGGGGTACGTGCGGAGTTACGTGCGGAGGTACGTGCGGGTTACGTGCTGTTACGTGCGGGTCACGGGTGCGGGTTACGTGCGTGATCAAAGTAGCCGAGAAAACAGATGCCACACCAAAGATGGTGGACCGATAACCTGACAGAAAAGGCTAATATATGATATATATATTAGGCTGGCGGAAGCATTTACAGGGTGTGACACCGTGATACACTGCAGACTAAGATGAGATAATAAAATAACTTTGAGGTTTTATTATCGAACTGGCGGAACGAACTGGCGGAAGCAAGCTGACGTGGCACCTCGGGTCAAGGGGTGATCAGAGAGAGTGTGACTGCCCCCCACCTTATGGGGGGGGGGCTGAAATTCTCATCTCACATCACGTTCCCTCAAGCAGCGCCACCGTCCCCCTAGCGGAAACCGGGAGGACGTTGGCGCGCTGTCCGGTCAAACCGCGGCAAGACCGGAGATTCCACCCGACAATTTTGCTAAACATGCCCTTCTGAGGGATACTGAAAGAGCGCGCCGCCACCTCCCACCACCCCCTCTCCCGCCCACCTTGACCCCCTTCCTCAACGTCTCCAAATACCCCCTTAATTCTTCGACTTCCCTCCCCACCGCTCAGATTCAGCCACCCCTCCACTCACCCGGCCATGGCTGCTTCTCCATCTTCTAGAGTTTTTTGCTTTGCACCTAGCTTTTTCTCTAGATGTCACCCTGCTGAAAAGTGGGTTGAGCCCCTTTGTGGGCGCGCTATAGCAGAGGGAGTAGCCCCTGGTGTTTTCACTAGTCTGCTTTGCAGGGATACCGCACTCTCAGGACTTTGTCCCCTTTGCTAGCGTAAATGTTTTATTCGTATTATTATTAGCGCGCCGCCGAATTTTGACAATTTTGACAACATATTTTGATGCTAGCATGCTGCGGATGTTCCTAATCTATTCATTAATTAACACCGCTGAAACAGCTCTTTACACTGGCGGAACGTGAGAAGTGCTCTTCACAACATGCAAGGCGGGTCTCGTGAGCGGCTCAGATGTCACGCGACGGGCGGGGGATTCGATCTACCGACCGATGCAGCATCTGAGTGCAAATGTGAGGTTTCATTACAACTCTAAGACGCTGTATGCCATGCCATGACAATGACATGCCATGTTGCCATATCATCATCGTCGAATCACATGAATGCATTTCCGTTTGTTTATGTTTTTATTACCGAATGTGCCAATCGGTTATGAACTTCCCGTGTTGGATATTACGACCAATAATACCAACGAATTGTGAGTTTTGGACATATGGCATAATTGGCATTTAACACATACGCAATGCTCATAGCGAATCGAAAACTCTGAACTGTTGGACATCTCGCGAAGTGTCGCCATTAGACCGTTCGATTATTTGCGGAGAGTTTATTTGTCGACAACTCGGCATATCACGATATCAACCTACCGTCGTGAGCTTGTGACACCGTGTCTCAAGGGGCATATTTATATTATTATACAGTATATGCCCCTTGAGCTAGTAGGAAGGGCTGCGCCTATAAACAACTAGTTGAATGATACATATATAACAGTGTTGACCAATTGGCATTGACATTGTTATCTTGTGCCGGGTGTATTTGGGCGCTTCCCTAACGCTAAGCTTCACGATCTCGATGGATGATACAGTTGAACAGTTGAACAACTATGTCTATCCTATGATCGCCCAAAGCCCATCGCCGATCGGGTGAACTGAAGGGCTGAAGCAGCGCAGCGCAGCGCCAAAGCGGGGCAAACCGCAAACTCCAGATTGCCACTCTGGCTCAAACTTAATGTGCCCTCCAACATAACGGTTTCGAAGACTCCTGTTTTCAGGTAGTTGCTCAGGCAGCACATGTGGCACTGAATTTTCAGTGAGAAAGGTGACAATATATCTTCAAATTATTTTTGCCACGGTGGGCCTTAAATTCTAATATTACAGGATGGGAGGCATCTCGGTGGAGTTCGTGGACATCGGGTTACAGGTCGAAACAAGGAAGACCGCGATCCTGCAAAACGTAACCGGCAGTTTCAAAACCAATGAAATATGCGCTCTTATGGGACCTTCAGGCGCTGGGAAAACTACGCTGTTGCACATTCTTGCTGGGCGCGACGTTGGCGGTATTGTAACAGGCTCTGTTGTGTATCACGATACTAACGAATGCGGGTTTGTTACCCAAGAAGACGTTATCGAACCTCGCCTGACCTGTCACGAGGCTTTGACCTTTTACTCTCAACTCCGACTTGCTGCCGGTACCACCGCAGAGGAGATTGAAAAAGTCGTGCAGAACTGCATGGACGACCTCGGCCTGAATCACGTGGCAAATGTGGGCGTTGGGGGCGACGCGCTTCAGGTGAATTTGGGGTTTTCTCTTGTTTCTTATAGTGACTGTCTCTTGATCGAGCCTTGCTTTTACCAAGTGAGCAGCACACATAACGGGATGAACTGTGGCTTCAAACGCAGGGAGTAGCCAAAACTCTTTCAGGCGGTGAGAAAAGAAGGGTGTCCATCGGGTGCTCTCTGGTCACAAACCCCTCCATTTGCTTTTTGGATGAACCTACAAGCGGCCTCGACGCCGGAATGGCTCTCGAGGTTATGGATGCTCTTGTAGTCATTGCAAGGCAGGACCGTACGATCGTTTGCAGTATCCACCAACCTCGCTGGGATATTTTCAAAAACTTCGACAAAAATTATTTCCTTGCTCATGTACGCTGATTATCACCCGAGTACTGCTCTCCTTCCTGCATGAGCTTGCTTGTGCGGTTTGTTACTTTTTCTTCGCTCGTATCTGCTGTTCAGCACCCGAGTACCGCTCTTCCTCATACGTGCACCTGTTTATGCGGTTAATTGTTGTAACGTTTTGCTGCCGCGGTGTACTCGGTGTCTTCGTCAGCCAACTGTAGATATTTCGTTGACGTTTGTGGTCGATCCCAAAATGAGTTGAAACTGCTTCTTGTATGCCTCTTGTGCCCCTGTTCATTCTTATGTTATTGGAAGTTTCCTGTTTGTTATCAGGGCATTTTGGCGAGCTGCGGAACCCGTAAGGAGCTATTCGACTTTTACCTTTCCGAGTTTCCCAGCCTGCCGAAGGATATGAAAGAAGACAATTTAGCGGATCTTTACTTGGACTACCTTTCCCACCTATCGTATACCCAAGCCGTTGACATGGGCGCCCGCTTCCAGCAGTTTGCAGCGGCTAACAAGTGAGTTGGTACACGTATTACGTGTTTGTTTTATCTTTTTGGTCACCAGATTGTCGTTTCCTCTGTTTCTTGATAGTGTTTTGTCCTCTCAGGTTATCCGGGAGGAGGAAGCGTTCTACGCTGTCCAAGAAGCCTGCAGAATTCAGGCAACGCGTGCCTCTGTACATGCGATGTTATTTAGTCTTCAGGGCTAAAGCGTTAGCACACACTGTCAGACGCGGGGACCTGAGATTTGTGTTTATGGGAGGATCTGTTTGGCTCCTGGTGAATGGTCTTGCCTTTTCTGGGGGCTCCACCGAGGACGACTCCTTGTACGGAGCTGTGCTCGTCCTTCTGTTGTTTTTATTCTTCAAGGGCATTCCGACGATGGCCAACTGTGTCGTGCAGCGCAAGTAAGGACGTCTGCTTTTTCTCTTTTGAAACATGCTGCGTACGCTCTCACGTCCTGTTGAGATCGCGCCTTTCCTTCTGAGACTAACTTTCCTTCCCTGTTTGCAGGCAGTACCTTCATGATTATAGTATGGGCCTGTATGGGGCCTTCGAGTTCTGGTTTGCTGTGTCTGCCCTGGATCTTCTCGAGAGCTTTTGTGGTATTTGCCTCTGCTATTTCTCATGGTGCTACATCTCCGGCTTGAGAACGGGCCCCGAGCACATGATTTATGGCGCTGCAACCGCTCTTGGACTGGGGCAGGCTGCAGTTGGAATGAGTCAACTTAACATGTTTGTTTTTCCCAACGTCACTTTCGTCAATGCGGTCTATGGCGGTTTGGTGTCGTTCCTGATGGCGTACTCCGGTGTCTATTGCGATGTGAACGATCTCCCCAGCTGGTTGGCCTGGATCCCGGACATCAACCCCTATTACTACGCAACCTCGGCTCTGATGCAGAATCAGTTTTCTGGCACTGATTATGGCCATACGGCTGCAATGGAAAGCTATTTCAATTACAGTAAGTCGGAATGCTTGCTCGCGACATGGTTAGTCTACTTTATCTTCTACACCTGCTTCTACCTTTCGCTCGAATACCAAATGTGGCTCAAGGACTATTCCAAGATGTGGAAAGCTTTTATGAAAAAATTCCAGAAGAGTGCAGGGGTTGACGTTCCTGATGCGGCGGAGAAAGAAAGCCTTATCGAAAAGACCTCGACTCTCGGGTGCGTTGATTCTCTCTACCTAGAGCAAGCTGGAAGCTAATGCCGCTGACATAACCCACCCTTCGAGGCTTCCACTCTCTAGCTTTTCACCTGTTTTTTTCTTTTCGGGGCGGGCAAGTCCTTCCGCGGAACTGTTTTGGCATTCTGCAAGACGTACTGAACGCAAATTTGCGGCATATACAGGGACGCCTCCAATACCTTCAAATCTGCGGAAACCAAGGCAACTACAGGACACTCTACAACTGTTGTGCAAGGCCCTCCCATTACCTGGTATCACATTCAATACAGTATCACTGTCCAGAACAAGGACGGCCCTGCAGCTGATGGTGGAAAGCAGGTAAGTCTTTCGGATACCTTCCCGCCACTTATTTGTGCCCTATTGTGCAAACAGCACGTGCCCTTTGGTAGACTGCCCACGCTAAGTAAAAAAACAACGCAAGGACTGGTGTTGTTTCGGAGATTACTTGACTGGCTATCGTCTCAACCCCTTCGAGATTACCAGGACTGGTAACCGACTCAAGTGCCTGCAAATTGCTCACAGGAAGCGAACGAGCTTTCCAGCTTCGCCTTCCAACAAAAGCAAAAGGTCATCCTCGCGGATTGCAGCGGTGCCGTCCCTTCAAGCACCCTGTGCGCTCTAATGGGCCCCTCGGGCGCCGGGAAGACTTCTCTCCTTCACATTCTTGGGGGCAAAGAGATGGTCGGACAGGTATTTCCTTCTCAGACGATTCTTCATGTATGTACTTATGTGGACACGGAGACTGTACACAAGAACTGTTTTCACCTTTTAGCTACCTATTTTGGGCCTACTATATGCACCTTGATGTCCACGCCAGCACAAGTCACTGACGTGAACTCAAGAAATCCTTTCAACTTTGCAGGTGACTGGAACTCTTCCAGACATCGACTACGAGGACACAGGCTTCGTGTGGCAGGAAGACATCCTGGAGCCTGCCTGCACAGTGCGTGAAACGCTCCGCTTCTACGCCGATCTAAAGCTACCTGCTAGAACTCGTGCACAGTTCCGTACAGAAGTCGTGCAGTCGGTGCTCGAGGAGCTTGGCCTTGCGATTTGCTCTGGTGAGCCGCTCTGCCGTTGTACACGTTTATTGTTGGTATCCTTGTGATAGTGAGCTTGCATCTTAGGGGTGTCGTTTTTGTTGGTGCTGTGGGCGAATAGACAACATTGTTGGCGGCACGTCCGTGCTGTCGACTGTCAAAACCCTCTCTGGTGGGCAGCGTCGACGCGTGTCCATTGGCTGTGCGCTGGTCACAAATCCTTCCGCTGTGATGCTGGACGAGCCTACCAGTGGCTTGGACGCTGGCATGTCCCTCGAAGTGATGGAAAGTATGAGGAACCTCGTAAATTCTGGCCGCACAATGATTGCTAGTATTCATCAGCCTCGTATCGATATCTTCAAAATGTTCGACCAGGTAACTACATCTGACTGGCACTTAAATACTTGTACTTTTCAAAAGCTGAAAACTCTGAAAGTGCACTCCCTCGGGTCTTAAATTCAAGCTTCGGAAACAGTTGAGCGCTACGCATTATGTGCAACTTGCCAACGCAGAATGCCTTCGCCCTTGCGACTTTCCCTGATCGCAAAAAGAGACTTAACTCTTTCTACCTCGTGTCGCTATTGTTACGTGTAGCGGCCTATGAATCCTGCGTCTTGAACTTACAGAAGGCTGAAACTTTTTCTGCGTTTTAGCTCGTACCTTAAGCCCGTGGCACGAATATTGTACCAGGTGATCTTTTTGGCCAAAGGCCACATCGCATATGCTGGGCCGCCCACTCTGGACGGCATGTCTCCGCTGTTCGGGCATCTTTTCGAGGGGAGAGACATGAGCCGTCTGAACTCGGCCGATCTGATGCTGGATCACCTGTCAGGTAATACCAAGAACCCAAAGCCTTGCGTTTCTAACTAAATCGAGGTTTTTAAAAGGGCAACTCGTTTCAAGAGCTGCGAAATAAGTGCGCGAGCTCCTTTTTCACCATTCACCCACTACGCTTTCATGCACAACGGCTTTTGGGAGTTTCTGGGCACCCACCTCATTTAATATTAACGTGTTGTGAGTGGATTCTTTCCACAGTTGTGCAGACTGATGCGGCCGAAAAGCTTAGCGAGGCATACAAGGAGTACAACAAGAAAATTAATAAAGATGAGGTATTATCGTCTTCAAGCATCTCCTGCACCTTTCAGAAGTGTTTTTTCTGCGTTTTGTGCAGGTTGATATCCAGTTGTGTTTAGAGGGTAGGTTGTGTTTAAAGGCAGTATTTGCTTGTACGGTTGTTGTCTGAGTCGATCACAGCAGGAGTTGTATCGTCTCGTTTGTACACATTTACGCGTAGGTCTCGTCGTTTTCATCAGTCGTTCACCCATCTTCACTGGGCAAATTATGAGCTGCTCGGGTTTTCGTTTCTCGGGGCTATGCACTATTTTATTACGAGTAATAAAATAAGCGTTTTGTCCACATACACACAGGTGGTGGTCTACGAGAAGCCTCCTGGATATGGTGTGCAGGATGCCCACCGTCGCCCATCTTTCTACTTCAGACTCAAGGTAGACATCCTGCTCCTGGGCCCTTCTTTGTGCAGGTAAACAAACATCTTTCCAGCGGTGACTGGCAGGGGCTAGCTTTTTTGTGCACTGGCCCTGTCAGGGATAGCAAGTGCCGTAGTGTAAAACTCAACTTGTGTCCAAGGTGAAGCCCAACTGCAACTGACTCGGGTACCTTTTTTGGACACAGGTGTTATTGGGACGTGAATGGAGTGTCAAGGTGATGAGCAACCACACCTACACTCGTGTCGCTGTGCTTGCACTTTGGGGTATCATCTTCGCAATGCCATACCTTCGACTCTCGTACGATCTTAAGGTGTGTCCTTTTGCCTGGAAACTCACTACCTGCTACTTGCTGCTTAGGGCAAAAAGGATGGATACCAAGTGTTTAGGGAACTTCACTGCTGGTTGCCATTTTTTTTTGCACCTGTTGTTTGTGTGGTATCAAACGCTGCTCCCGAGTTATACCTGCATCCGACGGTCGTGCGAGGCTTTGTGTGACTCTTTTTCCATCGGGTTGTGATTCAGGAATCAGAAGCCTTCGACACCATTCGCGCACTGTATGTGTTGTCTCTATTCCAGGTGAGGGATGATCGATCCAATATCAAGCCTTGTGTTTTCCTTGTTTTGTATGTAAACCGTTGTGAAGGACCCAGTTCAGCCTTAAGGCACTCAGTCCGAACAGCGGTATTAAGATGTGATCAAGGAATGTTGCTTGCTGTAAACAAACTAAGGTTTGAACTGTACTGGCAGGCCACTCTTACCTCTCATGCTGGCGCAGTGCACGAGCACTGGGTACATCAGTCCCGAGCTGAGATGAAAATGAAGTTGTACGAGGTGAGAGTTGCTGTCTCTTTGGAACACGAGACGTATGTCCCAGTGGCAGTGGCCTGTCTATTGTTGGCAGTCAGTGACACTGACCTGGTCGACATGTGTTGAGCTTCACGTGCTGCGCAAATTCGTGACAATCCGGTGTATACATTCTCCCTTGGTTAACTGGGCTCTCCATCTAAGAGGTAGCTGGTGTTTCTGGGTTAAACAGGCTGCGGAGGCGTACCTCTCCTTTTTCCTATGGGACTCTTTGATCATCGTGATCCCCGGCTCGATGGTGATGACATTTGAAATGTGGCTTATGTCCTCCTTCCAACCTGCAGCAGACAAAATGTTTTTTGGTATTTCCGTTTGCTGCTTGGAGCATCTCGCATACACGACAATTGCCATGTTCCTCATCATCTCGATCCCGAACAGTAAGGCAGTGGAGGTGAGTTCTTATCTGTTGGTCATCTTGACCACCGAATTGAATTTCTTATCTGAACTTAAATTTCTCACGCAGAGGTGATGTGCTTATCAAGTATTGTGTGGAATGGGTGTGCAGACTGTCAAAGCACTGATGTATGCCTCCCTGGGCTGTTACACTGGTTTCCTTATCAAGATTGGAGACATCCCGTGGGTTGTTCGGTGGTTGTGCTACATTAATCCTGCAAAATATGCTTTCGCGGGTTTGATGATCAACGAGTTTTCCGGTGAGTCAGTCGAGTGCGATGATGAAGATGGCTCGTCTGATGGATGTGCTCAAGGTGATGATTACGTCAGGGAGTATGATGCTGATGAAGACACTACCCGACTTGGGGATTTCTTGGCCGTTTTGGCTCTGGCGCTCACTGCATTCTTGCTGAATTTGCATACTATCATGCGTACTGCCAAGAGTAGTCACTGAAAAGTGAGCCTTCTCGGTGGAAAGGATGTCTCTTACCGTGTCTACTTTATTGATTTTAATTCCGAAAATGAGCCGCAATAAACTATTTAATTAAGTTTGTTGGTCCCCCAGATTTAATTATTTAATTGATTTTAAAGTTGTTTGTTTTAACTGGAGGAATACAGATAATTATTTAATTTATGAACTTTGTTTGTTTGTTCACACTATTATATGACCTATATTTAATTATTTTGTTTTGCTTGTTTTTTCTTTTTTGCTATATCGGTGCAATTGACCCAGAGAATTATTCAAAAGTACAAGTATACAATACGGTAACGAATGGATACCGGAAGTACGAAAGTTCGTTGCGTGTTTCCAAGCTATGTGTTCATTGTAATATGCAACGTCGTAGTCGCGCTCAGCCACTAGACTCGCACCTAGGTCGACGTCGCATCTCTGCAGGGGGGTTGAACGATGCACGAACGCGGTGTGTTTTAACGGGCGTCCAGCGCCCTTCTTGAGAACTTGTCTTAAAACTCGTTCTCCTATTCCTAGGAATCTTTCTCTTGCACTGCGCTTAGGACGTGCCGAGACGGGTCGGAGAACGGTCGGGTCTGAGTTCACTGATGCTGCCGGAACCCCTCGCTTGACACCAAAGCTGAGGAGGGAGGCCTGTTGAAGCCTCTCGAGTGACCTGCGCTTCTTGGCCATATCCCCGAGCGTTGTTTTGCCACATCGGCATTCTGTCGGAAGAAAATTGCAGATTAAACAAAGCTCTCCCTCGTGTCCCGAGCCGCCAGCCATACCTGCCGTGTAGGTGAAGAGAGAGACCAGTTTCCAGTTATTTTGTCACTTTGTTTGTTTTCGCGCTGAGGGGCGAGATCGGAATTATATATTTAATACTTTGTTGTTTAAATTTGTTGTAATGATGTGTATGGCACAATATTTAATTATTTACCTTATTTTTTTTTCGCAACCTATCAGGGAGGAATTATTTAATTTTAAAGCCTATTTACGTTTCAAAAGACGATTTTTTCCTCCATAATTATTTACATTTAAAATCAATAAAGTAGACACGGTACAAGGACTGAACCTATATGGTCCGCTTATTTGCTACAGTGAATTCTTTTTATGTTGTATTCCTTAGGTATGTAGTGATGTTTTATGTTTCTTTGAGCTCCACGCTCTTTACTCTTGAACTTGGTACTTAATTCACTTCAAGGCTTTTACAGTTGGTGAGAAAACAAAAATTGAGAAAACTATCCACTATATCCAAATTTTTGTGAGTGTGTTTCTAACATTGCCATGCAGGGATTTGCACACGATATTTTTCACACCGTGTCCTATGTTAGACCTAGCCTGTGAATGGATAACCAAACTCTTTGGGAGCTTTTTTTAATTATTCCGAGAATGAGAGCGTCATGTCCGAGATGACTTCGATTTTGAGCTGCTTCAATTTGTGTGAAAACGGAGTTTATAGCAAACAAAAAGTTGTGTGAGTCCACTTTCAGAAAGAATATTTGTTCGCTTGATATATGTCTGTTCGATTGATTACGACGAGTCTTTAATCTGTGTTGCATGCAATAGTTACATGAGGATTCGGGGTCGCTATTTCTTCTCACGCGCGGATCATTGGCCTGCACGAAGTGTACAAAGCGGATGATATCCACTTGTGATGATACAGGTGCTTTTGCTGGCATATGCTGCCATGCAACGTGTGGTATCGAAGGTGTATTGCCATATGTGCCTTACAAACTTTTGCGTAAAAAGGGGCGGTTGGCGCGTGTGAAATTTGAATGAAAATGTATGAATTAGGGGATGCCCTTTTAAGGAGACTTGCAGTATTTTTGTAAAATTATGCATGCACGATCGCGGTACCAAAAAATGATCATTACAAAGTTGTGGCTGTTTTTGAAATTTAACGACCATTACCCTAGGACCTGAAAATGGCGCCCGCCATTTAATGGCGATGACGTGAGCCATCTAATGGCGCCATCCATCATAGATACAGGTGGGTGTTGACACAGACAATAAGCCTAGCTAGAAGAGACAAACTGGGATCGAAAATTAGAGTCAGCAGTACCGTGTCTACATTATTGATTTTAGAATTAAATAATTATTTTACCACAAAACGACCTATGTAAAAAAATAACAAAAAAATTAATTGGCTTGCTCGATTCCCGGTGGTGAAAAAAAACAAAGTCGATTAATCAATTAATTAATCGACAGCCACGCCACTAAAAGAACAAACAGCAAGGCCGTAATCAATACGAATGTCGCCGAATCCTGCCAACAACAACCGACAATGACAAACTGCCAAAATAATGCTCGACCCGTCAAAATCGCTCTCACTGCACACCCCCACACGCCGGCGGACTCGGGATTGTATCAATGTCATAATTTAATGGGGAACTCGGCGATGTGTATCTTATGTAAATGCAGCCCTGTCACTTGTAAATGTGGGAAGCCGACCCTGGGTGACATGGCGAAGCTGCGCCGTTCGTTAGACAAGCGTCAACAGGCGTCACTCACGAGCTTCGGTGTGAAGCGCGGTGTCGCTCCCACAACAGTGAACAGCGACCCTGTTGTAACTCTTCCCGAGCCCAAGCTCTCCGTTGAGGACAGACTTTTACTTGTCTTAGAGAAAGTTTTGCGCCACCTCAACAAGAAGCGCGCCGGCTGCCCTAAAAAGTTGGCATTGGTTGATAGCCGCAATCTCCTTCTGGTCGAATGCAATGTGGAGTTGGGTGTCCTCTGCCAACGAATAGCCCATCGGCCTTAAAAGTGAAAATAATCAAATATTTTAACAGAATTGCCAGTATTTAAAAAAAAAAATCCGTTGATTAAATAATTGGTAGGCAGGCTCCGCACTAAAAGAGCAAAGAAAACCTTTTAAATATCTAATTGTTTTCGGCCAATCAACAAGCTTGTGACCCTGTTTTATTGCACCCGAATTCAAGAATAAAGATCAATAAAGTAGACACGGTAACCTACATTTGAGACAACATCGACATTCAGATTGCAGATTCAGATTGCATGGAAATAAATATTAACGTCGTTCGCGTTTCGCTGTCCCGTCGCGGTGTCGCGTTGCGGTGTCGCTGTCGCGTCGCGTCGAGTAGCGACAGCGATCTGCTCTAAAAAATAAAAAAATAATGTGCCACCTGCACCTCAAGATCCGTTCGCGTTAGCGGAAATCGAATTTTAACCATTAGCCGAATAAATCGATCGATACGACGACTTCCCTTGGCTTCGGGAATCTGATAGGTTGAACAGAGCAATTGACAATGATGTTGGATCATTAGTTCAGAATAAGTTTTGATCTTTAGTTCAAAACAAGTTCCAAAAAGAGTCCACTTAGCGCGGGTGTTGGTAGTCTTTCACATTTTCCCAAGCCTTTCGTATTATGTGGTTTGTTCTTGCAGTTTGAGTTGTTTAATTTCGCGTCATTCATTTACGTATCCTGCTGACGTTTTTATGTTTATTCGTGCGGCTGCTTTTGTTAGCGCTCATTACTTTTTCATTCTACACTTCTACGGCAACAATGGCTCACTATTTTGTTCTGTCGCTTACCGTTTTGTGTAGGTGCTGTTTTAATGTAGATGTGCAATTCTTTGTGTGTAGGGCACGCTTCTATTTTTTGGGCATGGGAATCTCTCGTTAACACTCTGGCGCGTAGCATGGTCATTTTTTTTTGAAGAATCGTAAGAAATTATCTCAGCATCGGGACCGGGTGGCAGCATGTTTGAGGCTTGACCGCGGCCGCATCAGCCCGGTTACGCAGACCATGATATTGCTGACATTGCCAGACCCGAATGAATCGTTGTAAGATAGGAATGACTGAAACAGGTTTTCGTGCGTCTCCTATCATTATTTTCCCGGGAAGAGTATGCAAAGGCGTTTTCTTACAAGGTTGTTCTCAGCATCGGAAGTTACGGACTCGTCTACCCGCAAAAGCTTTATTTTTACCTAGCTGAATTCCGCTTTTGCCTTGGAGGTAGCAGCGTGTCGGGGGCTTGTGTACTAGGGTGTATCGCGAGTCAGACGAGAGACAGACGTGTCAGAATGACGAGTGACAGCACTGATGACAGTCACCAGTATGTCCGAGAGGTATGACGAGGGTGACTGACAGAATGTGACTTTTTGAACATCTGCACCCACAGCAGATCAGGTTGAGAGAATTGGTGGGAAACCAATCCAGAAATGGTGGGAACCATTTAATATTCAAACAGCCAAACAGAACTGGAGGGAAACCAGGAGAGCCTCAGTTCTTGCCACATCATCAGACCTATGATTATCTAGGAAATCAGAGCAGAGATTATTGTAGGATTGGTAGCTGCAGTCCAAGGGCTGTATGACAAGACAGGACATCGGACTGCTGAAAATGAAGTGACTGAGCAATGTGACTATCGAATCCGAGGTGAGCTGAGGGAATTCGAGTCGACATGTTACTACTTAAAGAGCTGAGCAAGCTCTCATGTCAGTTTTTGAATTAATTACACATTGGCACCAACCTCTGGTGTCTTGTAACTCCAAACAGTAAAGTTTAACCGAAATTCCGATATCCGACAATATCCTTGTGATCTAGTATCAACCGAAATGCATTACCTGCATTTCCTGCGAGTGTCCACTTACACCGGTGTGAACTTGTTTAGCTCACACCCCGAACAACTGGTATCAGCCGTGGTCGTTTTGCGAATTCCGGTGGTACAGTGTTCCGCAACACCTGTATCGCACCTGTGACAATTTAGACCTATGTACCGCCAGTGGGCGAAGAATTCGTGTTCCGGAGAACAGCAAATCTTGTTCTCGTGAGAACACCACGAATCTGCATAATTATATCGACTCTGTATCCGCATAATGACGACTTCACGACTTTAAAACTTACCTCGGGCCAGCGACCTTTTTTCTCCGGCGACCTTTCCGCAGAAATCTTCGCGCAACGGTGGAATTTTAGCTTGAATCAACTAATTTTCGCCGAGGCAAGTGTTAGCAGCTTTCCGTGCCGACAGCGACCGTATGAAGTAATTGGACGCCAGCGACTGCACCGTATTTTGGTGCCTTTTCTTCTCGTACGGCGATCTTTCCGTGCGATTTGTCTTTCGACGGCAAATTCGTGTGGAAACTGTGTCAATCGACGTCCGTTTGTAGCCTCTCGCTTGCTGCCGGTCCCGTGCGCCAACCTTGCGGATCCGCGAAAAAGGCTGACGGCGTGGCACTGGAAGAGGGAGTTGCATTCCATACCCCTTGAAGTTGCCATGCAGAAGGTCCGCAGAGCCCTGCGTAAATCTCCAGAAGCTGCCAAAGCCCTGGTGGACAAGATGTGGGAGCGCACCCACCGTCGCATACGCTCTGGGAGCCGAGCACCAGAGGAGTACGCAGACCGCGCCAACCAGCTGGCTGAGAAAAGGCGTATCGCTCGCGAACCTCAAGAGCGCAGAGAGGGACACCGGCGCATGGCATTGTGGCACCTCCTCTCGCAAGACGGCCGCCAACAAGCCCCCGAGCTCTTGGGCATCAGCTCCTCCGACCTCTACGCAGCCTGGAGGGAGCTGTCGCCCGCTGAACAGCTGGAGGCTATCGCAACCTCGAGCCATGGCTCTTCTCCCGGTACCAGACCGTGGGAAAAAGAGGGTATGCGAAGAGCAGCAGCGAGATCTTCGACATCCCTCTGCACTATGGACACTGAGGTGGGCACGATACCGGGGACGACAGGGAATGTAGGCCTGCCTGGTGCCTGGCGCAGTCTACATGCGGTACATCAGTAGAAGATAAGGAAGCTGGGACCCAGTCCTCTAGGCATATCTCCCTCCTCGCCCCCACAGCTGGACGGGTCCACTCCGAAGGGGACCCCTCCGCAGCACGCCGCTGACGCGCCGACCACCCCTCGAGGAAGCCTTGAAGGTCCATCTGACCGCGCTCAACCTTCGCTCGAAGTGGCGGACAGTGACGAAACCGGTGTCGGATCATTTCCGTAGATGATCCGACACCGTCAATTTTCAAGCTGCACTGCAACGATCCGTATAGTCGGATCCAGCCAGAGCACCTGATCCGATCCCGAACCGAATATCGGTTTTAGCGAAGAGCCTGGATTGACACCGGCGGGTTCTACACCGTTTAAAAAACGAGCTGCGCCGAACCCGACCCCGTCGTCGGTTTGCACCAAGAGCCCTGCACTGCAGCGACCCGTATAGTCGGATCCAGCCAGAGCACCTGATTCGATCCCGAACCGATTATCGGTTTTAGCGAAGAGCCTGCACTGACACCGGCGGGTTCTACACCGTTTAAAAATCAAGATGCGCCGAATCTGACGGTTCAATGGCATTTGTCTGATTATTTTGCGTAACCCTTCTGGTATGAGCGTTGCAGGCGCCCCTCAGTTGTTCGCTCACTAAACGTGAAAAGGCCCGTGAGTTCGCTGCGAATTCAGTTCACGATTCAGCGCTTTGCCGAATAATAGTATGAGTAAAGGAAAGCAGAAAGTATTCACTCAACCGTCAATCGACACAGACCTGTTCATAAAGGAGTACCCTGGAGATGAGCAGGTAGCTTTAAAAGTAGTGATAAACGTCCCTGGGCAGTGGTTTGAGAATGCTCCTCAAAGTGAGAAGAGAAAGGAGTTTCGAGCTGAAGCAGTTGAGTTCTGTAAGTTTAAACAATTTGGGAGTGGGCAACGTTCTACGAAACAACCGGCCATTCGTTTCCAAGTTTGCGATGATGCTTTGGAGGACCCCTCACACCCTGGATACGGGATGCTGCATGCTGGAGGATAGGCTCAAAATCAGCTTATATGTTTGATTAACCCTATATGTTTGGACTATATACGCCGATTAGGTTGATGAATCTAGCGTAAGTTTTTTTCCTTAATCGGAGGATTTTCAAGACCTCTCCCATGGAAAGTGTAGCGGGTGGTTTCTTACGGTGTTTCTTAACTTTTGGACAGAAAAGTAGCGACTGGTTTCTTGTAGGTGCCATTTCTTATAGACCGCGACTTACTGTAGCCTCCCACGGGCTTGCGACAGCCTCCCACGGGCTTGCAACAGCCTCCCACGAGCCTCCCACGGGCCTGCAATGGCCTTCCACAGGCCTGCGACGGCCCCCCACGGGTCCGCGACGGCCTCCCACGGCGCCACACGCCTACGACAGCCTCCCGCGGGTCTGTGACAGTCTCTAACGGCGGGGCCTGCGACGGCCTCCCACGGGCCTCCGACAACCTCCCACGGGTATGCGACGGCATCTCACGGGCCTGCGACAGCCTCCCATGGCGCATGACCCTGCCATCACACGCCTCCCACGGGCCTGCCACACGCCTCTTACGGGCATGCATGCGATAGCCTCTAACCAGGGAAGATATCTTACCCCGATTGGCCGGCCCCGGGCCGAACTGAGTCGCCAAAATGAGGCCCGGGCCGAAGAGGGGCCGAAAGAGAAATTGCTTTGGGGCCGAACCAATTTGGCGCAAACTTCTAAAATTTGGTGAAAATTTTACGATTTTTGCATTTTCCCATACTTAATATTAAAATTTTCGCGCCTGCGGCGGGCATTTTGTAGTTTGGACCGGGCGGACCGAAGGCGGGCCGAAGGAAATTTGGATTTGGGGCCGTACCGGCTCAACGGAAGATATCTTCCCTGCCTCTAACGGACCTGCGCCGACACTGGCAAGGCAGGCCGAAGGCCTGCATCGGCCTTGGCACCGCCTACAAGTGCGGGCCGAAGGCCTGCACCGACACTGTCAAGGCAGGCCGAAGGCCTGCACCGGCCTTGGCACCGCCTACAAGTGCGGGCCGAAGGCCTGCACCGACCCCGACACCGATTACAAGGCAACGATGCCGAGCTAACTTGGCAAGGTCGGACCGGATCCGATGTCGACACTGGTGGCGGAGGATACCGCAGTACCTCCACCTCCAGCTCGCTCTGCTTCACCCAGCAGATGACTACTGTCAAGGCGCATGAAGCAGATGACAAGCCGCCCCGTCTGGACAGCCACCCTATCGTTGACGACCCCGGGACAATGGAAGAGGACTCCTCGCCCGACTCGCTCTGCTACACCCAGCAAATGGCAGCCGCTGAGACTCATGAGGCAAGGTCTGAAGAGAACCACCCGAGCTCCTACCAACTCGCCCTCGATCCCTCCACCAGCAGTCCCCCGTAGAGTGACGAGGACCCCCTTGACTGCAGTGGAACCTCACATGTCAGTCTCACCACCAGTGCCACTACCCACGTGAGCCCCACAGCGAGCGGCACTACCCACGTGAGCCCCACAGCGAGCGGCACTACCCATGTGAGCCCCACAGTGAGTACCACCCATCGATGTGAGCCCCACCACCAGCGATGCCACCCATGTCAGCCCCACCTCGAGCGAATGTACTTCAACGGGTGCCCTGCTGACAGCGAGCGCAGATGATCTCATCAGCCACCCGACTGAAGACATCGACTTGCTGGATGAGGAGTTCTACTACGCCGCGTGTAGGCAAACGGCGAAGGAGTGTCGCGACGCCTCGGACAATCTCCTCCCCAACCTCAAGTGCAAGAGCATTCGCACGGATGGGGGAGTCCAGTGGAAGACCGACATCGAGGGGACTCTGGCAGCGGCGCATGACGAAGAAGGACCGCTGCTACCGGTGTTCTACGCGACCCTCAGAGGGCACACGGTCAAGGTGTTGATTGACTCGGGAGCCTCCGACAACTTCATCTCGGAGCAGAGCGCTAAGCGGTGTGGCCTCACGACGCGGGCCGGCTCCGAGATGCGGGTCACCCTGGCGGACGGGTCTGTGAAGATCACGGGCGCTACCGCGTACGCTAACTAAGTTCAACACGCATACCACCACGGGCACCTACACGGAGAACGCCCTGGCCCTTCGAATTCTCCCCCTGGGCATACAAGTGGATGTTATCCTCGGTGGAAGATGGCTGCGCAGCCATTCCCCCGTAACCTTGGGTTATGAGGGGAACGGGTCTGTGTCCTTCCTCACGGGAAGTCCCGCGGCGGCAAGATTGGAGATCGCGTCACTATCACAGGCTGCTCTCCTGGGAAGGCACCTGGGGACAAGTCTCCGAAGGGCACCACTTGTGCGGGATTGGTGGACGAGGTGTTCCTGACCCCTGCCCTGAAGAAGTACCTGGTGTACGCGGAGACGCAAAAGAGGCGCGGCAATGATGACCCTGGGATACAGGCTCCTTTGACGCCGCACGGGCAGGTTCGTATGCTCACCGATTGAGGGCATATTGGAGTAACCTGTTCCAGAATTATCAGTTTCGCTCTGTGATGGGCAAGGTGGCGCGACCGGAAGGCCGGGTCGTATAATCGATCATATGCGAGGGCTGGCGGCCCAGGCCAGTGGTGAGGACAGATCGCGCGCCTCACTATGTGGTGAACGTTGTAGGAAAACCATTGAGGGCTCTTCCTACTATCATGGCGACGCAAGGGTCCAGGGCGTTTCGAGCGCCGAGATTGGGCACCGTTGTTCGCAGCGCTGGCGCGGGCTCTGAGGAGGAATCCCGAGAGGTGAACCTCGATGAGAAATCGCGAGCTATGGGCTACAGCGCGAACGAGTTACGCATGGCTGATGGCCTGAGTGACGAAGAGCTGGCAAGCATTTTGAGCTTGGCTATGGACCGCAGGGCTATGGAGCTCTTGCTGGCCGGTTGCAGAAGCAAGCAGGAAGGGACTACCCCACAGCGAGGAGTCCCCGGTGGTGGAGAATTCCCCAGGACAGCCTATCGCTGTAGATAACAACTGGGCAGACCATGCGAGATCGGACCTTCAGCAGAGACAGGCTTTGCTGGCGAAGTGGGTTGGAAATTCGAACGCATACACTCAGCAGGTGGCGAAGACTATGCGTCACCGTGACTGGGAAGAGAAGTTGCAGACGATGTGCTCGCAAGGGCAGAAGGGTGTGCAAGGGATTGGTGCGAAGCGACAGAACTCGAGCACCAAGAAGAAGCAGTGGCAACTTTACGCCATTGAGCAGTACAGCCATAGGCATAAGAACCACTTTGTGAAGGAGGGTGGAACTCAACCAGCACTGCCGAAGCGCCAGCTTGGAGTCCACCTGGTGAGGAAAAGGAGATGAGACTCCCCTGACTCACATGCACCACCAGACTCACGGACTTGGTGGCCAGTGTCGCCGAACGACATGCTGATAGAGATAAGCATCGGGACATACACGACGATGAGTGGTGCCTCAGGTGGCTGAAGTCCAAGGGCAGCGTGGAACTGCCAGAGGATGAAGTTCGTCGAGTGAAGAGGCGCGCAGCGCGGCATCGGTGGGATGAGGTCACCGATGAGACTTACATGATTATGTTGTCAGGTAAGGAGGTAAGAATTCCAAAGCCTGCTAACCGTTTGGCATTGGTCAAGGAGTACCACGCCAGGACTGTTCACTGGGGTATAAGACGTACCCAACACCTTCTATGGCAGCGACATTGGTGGGCTGACCTCAAGAAGGACGTGGAGGCAGTGGTCACTCAGTGTGAGACGTGCCAGTGGGTGAAGACCCATTACGCAAGAGAGGAGGCAGCCTTGTCCCCCTTGGAGATTGTATCGTTCATGTATCGTTGGTCACTGGACTTGGCGTGGCCTTCGAGGAGAGTGACGAGGTCGGGCAACAGCAGGGTGCTCATCATGACCGAGCACTACACCAGATTTATAGTCTGCGTGCCCATCCCCAACAAAGAGGGAAACACCATCGCAGCAGCGTTCCGCAACCATGTGCTGGCTGTCTTTGGGGCGCCAGCTGAGTGCCTGGTGGACGGAGGCAAGGAGTTCGAGGGTGAATTTGAGCAGCTGTGCAGGGACTGTCTGATAGACAGGAGGGTCACCTCACCAGACTCACCAGATAGAGGGCAATGGGCTCACTGAGCGGGTGGTGCGCACGATCAAGTTCTGCTTCAAGAAGCTCGCCTTGGAGAAGGGTCTCGACTACGAGTGGGACGAACAACTCTGGCCATTGGTGCTGAGCTACAACGCAGCCCGGCAGGAGTCCACAGGAGTGGCACCGTTCACCCTACTGTTTGCTCAGGAGGCAATGGTACCGCCTGATCTGAAGCGAGCACCTAACCTGGACTTCGATCTGGAGGTGAGTGACGACAAGGACCACCGGGTCAATGATCTATTGCAGAGAGCACACGTGGTAAGGCGACTGATGGTGCATGCTGGCTGCAGTATGGAGGTTGCGCAGCATCGCGACACTCTGCATTATGAAGGCAGAAGGGGTGGTGGGTATGAACCCAAGCCACATCAGTTCAAGGTGGGAGACTTCGTGTACATCAGACAGAAGCCTCGCAGTGGTATGGAAGTGGCCACCAAGTCTGTCATCCTCAAGTTGGCGAAGATACATGGAGATGGCGTGGTAGTGCTCGAGGACGCCGGCAAGCTCAAAGAGAAGAGCACCGTGCACAGTATGGAAAAATATTTAATTTAGATTATTTCTTTGTGATTTTAGATTAACTCATTTTCATGTTGATTTTAGATTAAGTTTTCTCGATGTCATCCGGCTATGACCGGTGGTCCTTTTCACGACTCGTGTTCAAATAATGTGCACACAGGTCAAACGCTGTCGTTCCCGCTTGCCATCATGAGGAAGCCTCCAAAAAGCTTTAAGAAGATTTGTCTCGCTTGTGATAATGGTGGGCGCCGTTGTAATAGACACTCACGGCGTGTTCTGCTTGAAAAAAAGGCCTCTGTACTTCTTCTATATCCTAAACCCTTTGACTTGCCTTTTACCGCTGCACGCGACCGGCAAGCATCTTTGAAACTTCCGAGTTTCAAAGATGCGTTTTGTATTTTGGGTGCACCCTAATTTTACAAAACGGCCGAGCGCTTCCCGTTTGTGCGGGATATTCACATTTATTCCATGGAATATTTCATATGGATTAACACACATAAGCACCAAGGCATCGGCCACGCATCTTTGAAACTAACGAGTTTCAAAGATGCGTTTTTTGTCATTTGGGTGCGCATACCCAAATAACAAATCAGCCGAGCGCTTCCCGTTGGCGTGGGGTATCCAACGCTTGAATGTTGAATATTCATTGTAATATGAGTTAGCAAGCGAGGTTGCAAAGGCATCGGGACAGAATCTACGAAACTGTCCTATGCCTTTGCCTTTGGGTTTGGGTTCGAACGTGACACCCAAACCCAAAGATGCCAAACAGCCGAGGGCTTCCCGTGCGTCTAACGCACGAAACTTGGCACGAATACTACCATGGTACATATATTTAAGTTACCAGAAGCTCAAGGCTTCAAGTTACTTGTGCGCGAAACGTGCAATCTATTTCTAAGGCAGATGTTTTGGGTTTGGGTTCGAACGTGACACCCAAACCCAAAGATGCCAAACAGCCGAGGGCTTCCCGTGCGTCCTAACGCACGAAACTTGGCACGAATACTACCATGGTACATATATTTAAGTTACCAGAAGCTCAAGGCTTCAAGTTACTTGTGCGCGAAACGCGCAATTTATTTCTAAGGCAGATGTTTTGGGTTTGGGTTCGAACGTGACACCCAAACCCAAAGATGCCAAACAGCCGAGGGCTTCCCGTGCGTCCTAACGCACGAAACTTGGCACGAATACTGCCAAGATACATATATTTAAGTTACTTGAAGCTCAAGGCTTCAAGTTACTTTTGCGCGAAACGCGCAATCTATTTCTAAGGCAGATGTTTTGAGTTTGGGTTCGAACGTGACACCCAAACCCAAAGATGCCAAACAGCCGAGGGCTTCCCGTGCGTCCTAGAGCACGAAACTTGGCACACATACTGCCAAGATACATATCTTTCAGTAAGTTGAAGCTCAAGGCTTCAAGTTACTTGTGCGCGAAACGCGCAATCTATTTCTAAGGCAGATGCTTTGGGTTTGGGTTCGAAGGTGACACCCAAACCCAAAGATGCCAAACAGCCGAGGGCTTCCCGTGCGTCCTAACGCACGAAACTTGGCACGAATACTACCATGGTACACATATTTAAGTTACCAGAAGCTCAAGGCTTCAAGTTACTTGTGCGCGAAACGCGCAATCTATTTCTAAGGCAGATGTTTTGGGTTTGGGTTCGAACGTGACACCCAAACCCAAAGATGCCAAACAGCCGAGGGCTTCCCGTGCGTCCTAGAGCACGAAACTTGGCACACATACTGCCAAGATACATATCTTTGAGTTACTTGAAGCTCAAGGCTTCAAGTTACTTACTTTTTTTCAAGCAGAACACGCCGTGAGTGTCTATTGTGGCAAAGATGGCAAATAATAAAAGTCATATATCCCTGTTATTCACGGCCGTGACTTTTAGATTCACGGCCGTGAATCTTTCCGAATGGAACCAAAAACCGTTCGATTAAAATCGAACGGTTTTTGGTTCCATTCGGACATATGGACATCACGGCAAGACAACTCTTCAGTGAAATATTTCGCATGGCATGGCGATAGCTCAACAGGTACAGTACAGCGTCATGGATGCATGCACCAGTAATAGCCGGATGACATCAAGAAAACTTAATCTAAAATCAACATGAAAATGGGTTAATCTAAAATCACAAAGAAATAATCTAAATTATATAGCCTGCCGCAGAGTATTGCGCCATGTCATCTGCAGGTCAAAGATCAGTATGACTTCAGCACAGCCGTGCCCGGTAGACATCTTGCATGTGAAATGTGCAAGAAAGCTGACGGGGAAGCGGAGATGTTGTTGTGCGACACGTGCAATACAGTAAACACTCGATTTTAAGAAAACAGGAATTTCCGGTCAGCCTAGCAAATTTCTTATTCATATAGAGATCTTAAATATGGAGTGTTATGTGTTAAATATTGTGAAGAAATCAAAAAAGCTGGCTACTTTCTTATTGGCGGGTTTTCTTATTACTGAGTGATTACTACAAGGGGTATCATTTGTGGTGCCTTACCCCAGCATTGTCAGAGGTGCCAGAGGGCGAGTGGCTGTGTCCTAGGTGCGCAGGCACGCACGGGGATACAAGCTGCTAGCGCTGAGGTGCAGACCCAGGAGACTAAGGTCTCTTGCGTCTTGGAGGACAGGCTGGGGATGAAGGAGCAACAGTTGAACGAGAAGTTGTCCCCGGACATGCGTCTGCTGCCAGCAGATGTGGGTCCTCGACACGTGATGAAGGGAAGTAAGTCCCAGCCGTGGCAGGCTATTTCATCCAGGGAGATAATGTTGGAAGAGAAGGATTTGTTCCTCTACATGCCAGACCAGGTGGGCTGGGGCAGGCAGGACAAGCTCTCTGAGGTCGTGAGAATATTCATGCCGGGGCATTGGAATGAAGGGCACCGTACTGTGCTGAGCAAGAAGTACCGGGAGCAGAAGGCAAGAGCAAGGCAATTGAGGGACGCACCTCTAGTGCCTGCTTTGGCTGAAGAAGAGATTGAGAAGCGAGGAGAATTGAGACATATGACCAAGGCTCAGGTGCGCGAGGCCAGCGCACTACAGTGGGGGCTTGAGCTCATCGTCACTGTGCCTTCAGAGGTGAGACGCTTGGCGACAGAGGTGGACTGGAAGTCCATTGATGGCGTGTGGGACCCATGGGCGGGTACTGGGGTCATCAGCGAGGTGATGGTGGAACAGTGGTCGCATTTGAGATTTATGAACAATGACTGGAACCCTCAGCTGGGTTGGTCTGAGGCGCGTGATGCACTTCAGCCTGGCAACTATCGTATATGGAAGGAGAAGTATGGTGTCCGTGACACAGTGATTACGTCTCCTTGGTTTGCCGCGCTGGATATCGCGTTTCGATTGGCAGTTATGGCCAGCCGTGTGGTGGCATGTGTGCATGTTCCTTCTTATTATTTGGCAGACATGCCAGAGAGCAGAGCAGCTTACTTCAGGCGATTGAGTCAGGCTGGACGCTTACATGTGATTGGGCACTTGGAACATGGACCTCTTGGCCGCAGGTGTATGCGGGTCTTGGTATTTAAGAACCCTCTGGTGAGAGCCAGAATGTTACAAGGCGGTGAAGGCGATGGTATCGGCATGTTCACCTTCAGTTTGGGCAAGTTTATGGCAGATGGTGATACGACTCAGTATGCTGAACAAGCCCATATTTAGGTCTGTGCTACTGCAGGCAGCAGAAACAGATGGGGTATGTTAGAAATTTGGGCTTGTATGTGAGAGCCTCGTGCATGTGTTTTTAGAATATCAGAATTTCAAAAATTTGTAGCTCTACGATCGTTTGTTATGCTGGAACATGCCTGGATTATTACAGACTCATGTGTATGTTGAGAGTATGCCAGTTATATACCTACGAGCATTGAGGTCAGTCGGGACTATCGGTATCTGTCCCATCATATGCACGCGTTTGCGACAACGAACTGTAACAAACGCCGGCTTCTCGTGGTACCGAAGCCGGGGTTGTCCAGCTGGTGACAGGCGTGACAGGCGTGACGAGTATGACAGGCCTCGCGCGTTACGACTGCTCGAGGGTAGCAGACCTGGTGAAGAAGATATGGTCACTGTGAGATGACTGTGAAGTGATAAGAAGATATGACAGGTACAATACTGTCACTGACGTGTCAGTCAGAAGTTGGGAAGCGAGTGGTAACATCATTAAAGCTGGCATATAGAATAGTGACATTCTATTGGTAGATGAAGATTTCAGGGCGGAAGCCTGTTACAAGTTTTTACAGATGAGCCGTCGCATACCCCCGCTTCGGAAAATGCATAATGGGTGATAATGACCATTTTTTAAGGTTTATAAAGTCACTAGACCTTGTAAGAGGCAAAATTAGTAAGAAAATATATATATATATATTTTTTTAGATTTTTTGAGATTTTTTTCATCTGAACGGGCTGGAAATCGCTGTTTTTGGGCTGTGTTCGCTTAGCGGGTGGTTGTGGGGTATGTAATACCCATGTTTTGAAGGTCTCCCAACCGCACCACGACTTTATTAATGAACGTCGCAATTTTGGATTTTTAGAAAAAATATCATAAGAGCTAGTATTTACGAAAAAATCTTGATTTTGAGCACATATGAGGTGCGGAAGGCTTTGGGGTATGGAGTGGAATGAAAAGTACACATGATGAAGTTTCATAGACCACATTGAAACAAAATAATGGTTGAATGCTATTTGTGAAGAACTTTTTCCTACCATGTACAAACAAACAATCACTTGTAGCTGTGTCGTTTTGAGTATTTTTCCAGGCACGCTTGGGGGTATGATATATGTGTGATAGATAATGTTGTGCAAATACTCCCAACCTAGTGCTTTTTTCGAAACTTATTATGAATGATTTCTTGCAAATTATGCAAGTGTGCAAATTCAGAGTGCATGTGTTACACTAAAAATTGGCAAGGCAATTTAAATGTGAAGACAAGGCAAACAAACAAAAGAGAAAATGATATTTACAATGTGTACAATATGTACAATACGCCTAAGACCTAGGAATGCTAAAATCTGTAACTCCTCTATATATGGAGACGCCCGAGGCCCTACCCAAGTCAGAGGTATTCAATGGCTGGGTCTGCTGGAGTTGCTGGAGTTGCTGGAGTTGCTGGAGCTGCTGGAGCTGCTGGAGCTGCTGGAGCTGGGGCTGGAGGAGCATGGGCTGGATCGGCGGCTGAAGGAGCATGGGCTGGGACTGCTGCATTTGCAAAGTCTGGGGAGCTTGCGGCAGAAGGGGTTGCAGCTGCTGGGTCTGTTGGAGCTGTTGGAGCTGTTGGAGCTGTTGGAGCTGCTGGAGCTGGGGCTTGGGAGCTTGCAGCTGCTGGAGTTGGGGCTGGGGAGCTTGCAGCTGCTGGAGCTGGGGCTGGGGAGCTTGCAGCAGAAGGGGCTGCAGCTGCTGGAGCTGCTGGAGCTGCTGGAGCTGCTGGAGCTGTTGGAGCTGCTGGAGCATCGGCACCGCCTGAGGTTGCGGCAAGGGTTGCTGCTCAGGGGTTTGTGCCTGTTCCTGTTGCTCCTGCGTCTGCGGCTCCTGCTGCACGAGCTCAACGAGAGAAGGAACCGCTGCCATGCTCCCTCCCATTGGAGCTCCACAGCTGTCACCGCCCGCTGTCCCCTCCCGCTGTTGTAGCCGCTCCTCGAGTTTTTGTATCTCGAGCTGCAGCTTGAGGTCTGCCAGACGCTTGTGCAGCGTCGCATCCCCTGCACCTGGCAACTGAGTGTCACCAGCAAGTGATGCTGCTGGCATCCCGAGGTGCTAACTCCCTGTTGACTGGCTCCCTGAGCCGTCCGCCACGGAAGTAGTCTGCACCTGGGGGGGTCCACAAGTCCACAGGCAGAGGCTGGATCGGCCTCCGAACCTCCTCCCTGGGCAACTTGAGTTGCGGCGATGTGGACACCTCCGGCGACCCAGCAGTGTGCTCACTGCTGACACCCGACCGTGCCCTCTTTGGGGCACGGGGTGTTGGCTCGGGAGCCGGTTCCCACGGGGTGGTCACCAGGCTTGCCGCTCTGCCGGCTGGCCTCCCAGGAGGCTTGTTCCCCACCAGAGGTAGCCTGCTGGTGGGGCGGCTGTCAGCCTTGGGGGCGGGAGGTGCCTTGGGGGCGGGAGGTGCCTTGGGGGCGGAGGCGGGAGGTGCCTTGGGGGCGGAGGCGGAAGATGCCCCCCGTGGCAGCCTCGGGCGGAGAGAGGTTGGGGGTGCCGGTGGAGATTGCGCCTTCCGCTTGTTGAGGGGAGGTTCTGCAGGGGCGGAGAGAGGCAGGGGCTGCATCTCCCCTTCGAACTTCCCCTCACAGCTTTTCGTGTGGTGTATTAGTAGGGCCTCAACCGGGGCAATCGTCAACCCGCGCACGCCCTTCTCCAAAGCAGCCACCGCCTCCAGCAACAGCGTGCCCATGTCCTCGCGATCCGCCTCAACGCTCAGGCTCTTATTCAGGGTGGGCGTCTTGTTGTTCATGCACCCAGCCCTGAATAAAACCAACCTGCGGTTGGGGGGGCCGTGCCCCCATGCGTCTTCCACTGGAGCCACCTCCCATGGGCCGTATACCCACAGGCCATTGCCCGCACGTGCCCCCCGTGGCTTCACCGGACAGCCCGCAATCCAAAACAGGGTGGTGTGCTTCTCATGCACAACCACCCGGCCGAACGCAGTGTCCCCACGCGTGATGTTGCGGAGCGTGAGGCGCGCCTCCAGTTCAGGCCCCACGGCGTGACAGCCCTGGGGACCCGCGGCGCTGAACTCCTTCTCCGCAAACAGCGCCGTCAGCCAATACGGCTGGGGAGGGGGAGTTTGGAGTAATAGCCGGGAGTCCACGGGGGTGATCGACACATCCAAGCCGAAAGTACCCTTCACGGGCCAGGTGGTATCCTCCGGCATCGGCACCCCCTTCTTGTCCACGTACAAGTGGGCTGATAGCCGAGCCCAGCCGGAGGACACGTACTCCACCGCACCGTGTATCAGCTTCCCGTTGAAGACGATCACGCTCTTCGCCGGTAGGTGGAGGGTGATCGACTCAATGGACGCCACCCTCGTCTTGTTCGCCGCCAAGTGCGAACCAGGGTACGCCCGAAACTGGTAGCAGTCAGACATGACAAACAGCACCCCATACGCACCGTGGTCGCGGTGGTTCGCCTGCCTGCCTGCACCGTATT